>WWET01001472.1:297953-330081 GCA_011038615.1 Limnodynastes dumerilii
ATAATAATAATAATAATAATTATTATTATTATTATTATCATTATTGTTGTTGTTGTTATTTTACTATTAAGGTACATTTGATGGGAGCGTGCATATTAGCTGTTATATAAAATTACTTGCTTGCTGCTGGTCTTTTTAATTGTACATTTGGTTCATACACACGGCAGTGGTCTCAGAGAGGTACTGTGCTTTATTATACTTGGAAAGTCTAGGTCACAGTGCTCTTCATTAATCATATGTAACACACAGGGAAAAAAAAGTAATGAAGGGCATTGGCTGGAGGAATCCCAAAGTTACCAAACAATTGAGCTCCATTGTTCAGTATGTCACAAGCAGTAAACGTTTTAGCAACTGACAAAACAGAGAAGCCAACTCTAACCTTCCTTCCTCTAAAAAATTCTACAATTATGCCAGTTTGTATAATTTGCTTGTGATAAATCATATGGACATTAACTATGTCTTCTGAAAAATATTAGCAAGAAGCCACAAGTGGGCAGTGTCAGCCAGGGCCGCCATGGGGGAAGGGGCAGCCGAGACTACTGTCCCGGGTCCCAATGCTGATGGGGGTCCGCAGATACTTACCATGACTTTACAGTAGCAGGTATTGGTGGTATACTACCGCAGATACTTGCTGCTTAGAGCTGTACACTGGCGGGCCAATGGGCAGGGAAATCCTTCTTCCTTCCCTGTGCATGGGTCCGCTGGTAATGCAATTCTGCGGCACCCACTCCCCATGTGATGTCACAGATGACTTCGCGTAGGAAGTGGGGTGCCCAGGATGTGTCCCGGGCCCCAAAGCTGTAGGTAGGGCTAATGAAAATGTTAGCAGGATTAGCATAGACTAATGTAATAAGAGTAGTAAAATATATAATCAACTAGGTACAAGAAAAAAGTGTTATGCAAAAGAGTTACAGTCAAATACAACATTTACTCACTAATAGTTCACAATAAAATAAAGAGATTTATAGCATCCTAGGGGTGTGGGTCTGCAGTTAGAACGGCCCTTTTGAAAACTGGCTGTGAAATTGATTGCTTCTGCCTCACAGAGGAGAAGCAATCAATCATCCTCAGGACAGACATGCAGCGGCGAATGTTAAGTATTTATGTAACCTCAACCCTTATGCTAATCCTTACCCTAACCCTCCCCTGTTATTCAGAAACTGCCGCTGCAGACCTGTCGTACTGGACCGGATAGGTGAGTATTAGAGGGGAGTCTACGAGGAGTATTAGTGATGAAGGGAGTCTTAGGGTCAGGCTGTGGGGAAGGTAGACTTAGACTCCCTTCCACGCAGCCTAAGCCTTCCTTCCCCGCAGACTGACCCTCAGACTCTTCTCCCAGCAGAGTAACCCTAAGACTCCCCCCCTACAGCCTGAGTCTAAGACTACTTCCCTACAGCCTAACACTTACACTCCTCATAGACTCATCTGTAATACTCACCTGTCCGGTCGGGCAGGTCTGCGGTGATGCAACTGGACTGCGATGGCAGTTACCGAATGAATGGCAGTTAATGAATGGGTAAATATACCCATTCATTAGTAAAACTGTATATTCAGTATATTTGAATTAGTGACAGTCAGCCGAAGGTTGAAAACCTAATTTTTGTTGCGGAGAATGCAACCCCATCCTAGTTACCACCACTCATTACTGTCAACATCCTAGTTCTAATCACACATGAAAACTGCTCCTGACTGGCCTTGGATGGACAATGTATGGCTGGCCACTAGAGCTATTATTGGTCCTATCATCCATTTATCGGGTTATCGGACCTAAAATGCTATAGAGTCTGGTCAGGATTTTTTCTCTAATGGCAATAAAATGCTTAAAAAATTCTTCAGTCTGATTTTATGGCATGTTTAAAATATATCAAATACAGCATCAACTGCATGAGTCTCATGTCAATGTCAGAAGAACCTCCCTCTTCTTCAGGATGTCAGACCCAGCAGGAGAGGGTAGTGGCACTGATCTTTTGTCCTGTTTATTGGTCCACCTCCTGCACAGACTGATAATTGACTAGTGTGTGGCCAGTAATAGTCCTGTGTCTTACATCACAATCTTAAGATTCTGAGAAACCTCACATGACTCCCTCCATTATCTATGTCTGTGGCATCTCTCTGGTCACTGACAATATGGCGCAGAGCAGTAGTTAATGTCAGGGAAAAATATGATGGACTTATTAAAATCCAATTCACATTAAAAAATATTTTTTTTTGTAAATTTTGGTACATGTATTGAATCCTAAATGTATATGTAGGTTTGTTTGTAATTTGTAAGTACATTTATTGTGCTTTGTGCCAGCACCTTTTATGCAGGGAAAAAAACAATATGGGAACAGGGGGCCTGATTCAGACTTAAGTATGAAACAAGTACGCACAGATTCACAAAACTACTCACCTAAGTGGCAAGTGCACCCCCATGACACTCTTCTCATTCTTATGAATTATATCTGACTTCCACTACCATAGGTCTACTTTAACTTTCCGTGAGCATGGTCATGTGGAGTTTGCTAAAGTAAGAATGGAAGTGCCTAACCCAGCCCATACTGTCCAATTTAAATACCTCCCCCCACCCACTATGCAAATCCTTGTTCTTACAGAGTGCTGGCAAACCCCTTATCAACTCCGTGCGTAATAAGTTTTTATGTGTAACATCTGCTACACACATACGCAGATAGCAAAAAAATGCGATCATATGCACACAGCCTGCGTATTTTTAGGAACATTATTAAGTCTAAATACAGCCCAGAGTTACGGCCCCAGTCTTAATACTACTCTACCCTATCCACAGCACCTGATGGCAGTGACAGATCACATAGGGTAGAATTATGATACGATATTCCATAGTCATGTAAAGACCACAGATACTAAAAGTTCAAACAGAAAATTTCAGGGGAAATAACAATAGTCTGGCAGATGACCCCAGCCTTTCTTCTCAGAACTCTGCGTCTGATAAACATTCACTCATTTCCCTGACCAAAGATAAAAATAAAGTGCACTGGTAAAATGGTAATTAGATTTATTGAAGTAAGGGAACAGGAAAAAGGATTTAAAGAAAATAATTAATATTAAAATAAAAAACAATAACAATAAAATAAGGCTTAAACTCACACACCATTGGTCTCTGCAAAGAGGTTATCAGGCTGCACAGTTTTACTCTTGGATTTTTATATGCTATGTATTATTATATTTTATTGCTTTTTGTGGTATTGCATATTAGATAAATATTTTCAACTGTGATATTAATAAAACTTTTTGTCCCGAATAGCGCTCCTACCTCTCTTTTCCTATAGGTTTATCTAAAAAAAAAGAAAATTTGAAAGATTGAATATGTCAAGTGATTCTTATCTGCTGTTACATTCTATATAATTACCATTCTACTCTGTGATTATTATAACTGAAGGTTTCACAAATATTAATTGTCAATTTATAAATACTGTGAACAGTAGTTAGATTGGCTCCTACAGAAGTTAATGAACAATATAAACTAGTCTTGTCGGTTTTGACAGTAAAGAAACAATAAGTAATAAATTGAAATTCCACAAGAGGGAGCACTTTACCAACATTTGATAGAATTGCATGTTATATATTCAACGGAATAGCTGGAACAAGAAAGTTATGGACATGTTGATACTTTGTCATTCATGTGAAGTTAATTATTTAACATTCATATTAAGAAAGTTAAGTGAAAGAGATTGTAAAAATGGAATACGTCCAGAACACCAGCTAAAAGAAAGAGCTGCAATAAAGCCATTTTAGCCATGTGAACAAATAGCTATAGTTATTTTAGCAAATGGGGCAGACTCTAATAGGGGCAGATACTTATAGCGCGATTTGTCTCCGGAATGACACTTTGTGGCGAATCTAGATTACAAATTTTATATAAAAAATACAATGTTCTACCACAATAGATGGGAATAGGTGCACTTCACAGTCCCGTCAATACGCTTAATCTGCCCTATACAGTCTTCAATTCAATTTTTTGCTGATAGGAGCTGGGAGACACAGATCATTCAGCTATACGGTGCAATGATGATATAGTATAGATTATTTGACGTTTTCCTTTTAGAGTGTGTTTTGCATTACTAGTTTAATGATACAAGAGTAACATGTAAAAAAAAATAAAAAAAATAAAAAGGCGTGAAATCTCTACATCTTAGTCCTTAATGATATTATTTTATAACAAGTAATTTCTAACATTGTAAACCACCACTGCAGCTAAGGAAATCCTGATATTCAAGCTCAATACTGCACTCTGCTGTATTTATTGAAAATTGCAGAGAGCTGTTAATCTTTTTCTCTTTTGTAGCTGTCATAGGGGTAGATCCAGATCCACGGGAAAGTTGCGTTAAAACGCGTAGCATATTTATGTTAGCGTAATTTCTAGGCACTGCCCTAGGCATTCCCCTCGATCGTACGTACTTTTGCCGTATTACGCTGCCCAAACCCTACCTTAACTTTCCATAGCGTAAGTACTGACGTACAATGGATTTACGTACGTGATCGCCAAACCCAGCCCATACTGTCCAATTTAAATGCCTCCCTCTGCCTCCAAAGCGTAATTATGTGTGTCGTATTGATGCCCCCGCCCCTTCGTTCCTATTTATGTTGATGGTACGTACATTAGGAGTTACGTGGCGTAACATCTGCCACTAACATGCGCAGTATATACTAATGGGTGATTTTACGTCATAGCGTGCTTAGCTTAGGACCTGGCCCATAATTCTGTTATTGGACCGTATTCACACATTCAACTCACATTTAAGAGTGAGTTAGGTGCGGACAGAACCGTACCTAACTCACTCCTCCTGCCCCTAACCCGCCCCCCGTTTTTAGGTACCTTATGGCAGCTAAGAGTGCCATAGGACTACCTTATGTTACCGTGCGTAGTTTCCTTCTTGGTAAGTGGATTGCGTAAATGACCTATTACGCATGCGTAGTAGGTCATTTTGGGAGATTCCACACTTAAGAAGCAGGAGGTTCTTAAGTATGAATCAGGTCAATTGTGTTTAAAAAGGTGCTCTAAAAATGTTTATTTTCTGTTTTTCATATACACACGATCCTTCAAAAAGCAAGTGGCGAAACGCGCGTTGGGTGTCTGGTAAGGGGTGACTGAGGTTCACCTCAGTCCCCTGTGTTATTTACCGCAAGTGCTAGATTGAACAAATATTTTCTTCCTACTTTATTTTAGCGGTTTTTGGGCAGCAGCTTAGGAAGGGTGCATTTAACCCCTTCAGGGGAGAAGTCCCGCCGTGAGGCGGTAGGCACATCTAGGGATAGATTCTATCTCCTCTCTCTCCAGCACAGGTAGTTTTTCCACTCTAACTAATTGGTCTAAATAAGAATGACCACCTCACAAAGTCTATTTGTTTATTTTGGTATCAACTACCTCTGAAGTATCTGCGACAATGAAGCCCACTACTGACAGCACTTGTGGTTTAATATAGGTTTTGTATTTCGCCTTTTAGTTATTTTAAAATGATATAGTAAAAGTTATGTTATAATTTGTTCACTGATGTGTATACTACTGCAATTCTTGGGGAATTACTTTGCATATTGCATTCTACATGCACTTTTTGCTGAGTATTGATATCTACACCATTACAACTTTGCCTTTTGTATATACTATATGTGTACTTTTGCTTCATTAGCTAGATTCATATTAAGGTGTGCACCCATAATCGGTCCCCCCCTGTCTTTGCCTTTCTTGTGCTGTGTCTAATGTTATTCATATACAATCTTACACTCATTACCCAATAATAGCAGCTACATTAACATATTTAATAAATACTCATTTGGGATATGAGGCATGAACCTGTATTATTTTTTCTGGGAAATTATTGTCTCCTTCTAACGCAGGGTTCATATAAATTCATCTAGGGCATACCTCCCAACATTTGAGAATTCAAAAGAGGGACAAAATTTAGCAGCCTGGTAGAGGGTGTGTGTCTTGTACCACCCAGTGGGTGTGTCTGGGAAAGTGGGTGTGTCTTGCACCACCCAGACCAGCGGGTCTACTGCCTACCCCTTTTATTTAACAACCATCCATATGTCTGCCCCTTATTATTATGTTCAGAGTCCATGTCTGTCTCTTTATTATTTATCCAGCCTCCATGTCTGCCCCTTATAATGTCCAGCCTCCATGTCTGTCCCTTGTAATATCCAGCCTCCATGTCTGCCTCTTGTAATGTCTTGCCACCATGTCTGCCCCTTGTAATGTTCAACCTCCATGTCTGCCCCTTTTAATGTCCAGGCTCCATTGTCTGCCCCTTTTAATGTCCAGCCTCCATGTCCTCTCTTACTTACCTTTGATGTCCCATTCCCCTCTCTGGCGCTCCCTCTCTCTGTCTGGTGTATCATATGATGCAGTACTGGCAATACAGGGCTTCTATGGGAGCCCTGTAGGATCAAATCTGTTTCTAGAATAGCAGTGACCGCATAGGTTAGGTCACTGCCATTCACAGTAACAAGTTTTGTCCTAAAGGGCTCCCATAGGAGCCCTGTATTATCTGTGCTGTGAAAAGCCCTGTTGCATACACAGCGGCACAGGCTTCTAAAAAAGGTGGGCACGACAGCGAAAGTGGGACTGTCCCACTGTAATTGGGACACTTGGGAGGTATGATCTAGGGTCAAACCAGTTTAATTCATACAAGTCAGTCCTGAGGTCATATACAAATTTTTATATCTTCTGGATTACATACATTTGTGTAACTTCTCTGTATCTATTATAAACATGTTTGGGCTGATTCAAAGCTGTACTTAAACCTTTTTTAGGTGCAATTGTAGACCTGAGCAATGCCATGTTGAACTGCAAGAGAAGGCAAATTTTAATTGTGAAAGCAGAATTAGAATAGAGAGGTCAAGTTTCTTATCTCAACTCTATTTTATAGATTAAACCTAAAGCTATGCAGTATTTGAGTTCTATGTGCAAAAGTTAAGTATTTTTCTTGCATGCAATAGATTTTAAATTAACAGGCATTAGACATTGCTAAAAAGTAATGAATTTTCCATGCATGTAATAGAAAATCTGTCTGATTTTTATAGGTTTTTGGGTTCTATTTTCAGAAAACATACAAAAAAAGTTCCATTATTTACCATTTTCCGCAAACTCAAATTTTCATTTACAGTATTTCCAGAATTACTGTATTAAACTTAAAAAAAAAAAATCATTATAGCACTTTGAGAACATTTTTATGGTATAATTTGATCACGTTTTGAAGAAGGAGCATTCTAAGAACAAAGAGGAGTAATAGATGGAAGGGTAAGTATGGCTTTCAGTTATAATAGGTGACCTGGTTTGCTGTAGTAATGTCCCTGAAGTGATAAGGAGGTATGATGTGAATGAGTGGAGACTCTTCAGTGACTCGTCCAAACAAAAGCTCAAAGTAGTGCTTTTCCACAAAGGTACGCTTTAGTACCACTAGACATTCTGTTATTCTGAAAGAATGCTATGAGAATTCAGCCTTAATTTTTACCAAACTGAAATACAAGGATCAAAGATGGATGACATGTAATGATCTAAAAGTACCTTTCATGCTTATTGGACCGCATGGAGGATACACCAAGTATTTCTGCTTCTTATGTTGTTTTTTGTGTTGCTTCTTATGTGAACAGGACATTAAGGATAGGGATTATAAAGTAGCAAAGGGAAAAGTAATGGAGAACTGCACAAGGTGAATATACGATATGAAGGATAGTTCCAAAGAGATGGAATAATGTATTTATAACATAAAAAGAGGTGCAGCTCTACTGGCTCCCAAAGTACAAAGGAAATTTGGCAGGAAAAACATGTCCATGTTTTTCCTGCCAAATTCCCATCCAGGATAGGGACCAACACTGGATCAAAAAAGGAGTGGCAGCATAGGGTAACATTGTTAGAAAATTTATTTAGAGTGTATATGTTGTGCACTGTAACTAAACAGCCACCTTGAACTCTGTCTGTGGGGTTCTCTTCTTCGTTTTATGTTCATATTGATTTTTCGGCTGTACAGGAGCACCCCCATAAGTGGGGTTAGCACCACTCAGTACTATTGTGTGGAAAATTTTCTTGTTTTAACATTGCAACCTGGAAGCAAATATTTAGGACAACAAAGCTTGGTTGATCCAGAGAAAGTCCTCCTGCCTCCACTTAACACCAAGCTTGGATTGACAAAACAATTCGTAAAGGCTCTGTCAAACGAAGGAAAGTGTTTTCAATACCTGTGTAACAAGTATCATGGACTGCCAGAAGAAAGTTGAAGAAGGTGTTTTCGTTGGTTCAGATATTCAGAAACTTATGGAAGATAAAATTTTTAAAACAAAAAGGAAATAGTTGAAATAGAGACCTGGGAAGCATTCAAAAAAGTTGTAATTAAATTTCTAAGGAATAATAAGGACCCAAACTTTAAGTGTGTTGTGAAAGACATGCTAATGAAATACAAACACTTGGGTTGCTCATTTAGTTTAAATGTATACCGAATTCCGAAAATCTTGGTGCTGTAAGTGGAGAGCAGGGGGAAAGACCAAAGAGGTAACCTCAATGAAATATCATATATAAACTTCCCATGTATGATGGTTGCCCCCAGGTGCTCTGCTTCTGCCTTCAGCATTATACCTCAACTAGGTGCCATATGAGATCACCCTCGTAGATGAGCCTCTGCCTCTGGCAGGACAACATCTGCGGCCGAGAACATTTACAATAGTGCCTCCTTGGCTCATCACCACCTGTGCCAACTTTGCCAGAATAATCCAACCTGCTTTCCACCACAGACTACTCCCTATGACCAGTTCCACCACCATCGAACACCTCAAAACTTCCTCACAGCATCCAGAATATCACCTATAAAGAGAGCTAAGCCTTTATCAGACATCTGGATGATACAACATTTTTTTATTTTTATCTCATCTGATGCAAAACTGAACCCTTGTGCTTGGATAAAAAAAACCTTAATGGACTTATAAACTTTTCTGTGAATGGCTACACCATTGGATAAATACTGTCAAGCCAGTGAGGAATTTTGTTGGACCATATCCATTTAATATTAGAAAAAATGGATTCTTATGTGTTGGGTGTGTTCAACTGTGTATAACTATAATGTGTCTACATATATGCATAGATCACAACAAGAAAATAAAAAAATCTGATAAATTGTACAACTACGTCAAATTATAAAGTACAAAAAGTACAATAATTTATTGATTTCACACATAAAATAAAATAAAAGTGTATTTAAAAATTTTTGTCATTGTGTTTTGTTTAAAAATGTGGTTTTTATTTTTATTTGATAAATATACAGTTAATCAAATATACCACATTTTTACTATTGCATGTAATAAAGCTTTTTATTGTGTATTCTTTGTTGTCTTGGTTGGAGGTAAAACTAGTTATTTTTGGTTCCTTATTCTTGCAGCTCCTCTAGATTTAACTGTGGAGGCTTTTTTAGGTTCAGTTCTATAGGTACTGTTTACTATTTTTTTCTTAAATTATCCACTTTGGTATATAAAAAGCCCGCATTGTCTGCAATGATGAAGGTAAGTACTTTGTCCCATTTTAACATATGGCAGTGTTTTTATGATCTCTAATTTTCTGTGGTCTTTGGTGTACTTGGTTATAAAGTTAAAGCTTCTTTCTTTATCTTTTTCCTTTGTCTTTTTATACTTTGGTATCAATAAGGGTTCCCTCTTCTAGGGCCGTATTCAGAGATCTGTTTTTCCCGGCCAGTTCCATGCGTATTTTTAGGTATGTTTCAACTGCGCATGCGTAGTCACTTTATTTACGCAATTGACGTTGATGATACGCACGGAAGTGCCTTACGGACAGACCTGTGAATCGCACATGGAGACATATACGTCCGGATATGCGACAGAAAAATACGCACAGGAGAATTTAAATAAAAATGGGCAGGGGAGGCATTTAAATGAAGGAAAGTGGGCGTGATTATCAAGATACGCACAGACGGAGGACATATACGCACGACACTCCACACGGAAAGTTACAGCTGGTCTATGGAGGCGGAAGTCTCCGAGAGCGTGAATTAGCAAGGGAAGTGACTGAGTTGGTGGGTGTTCCTTACTCCGTCCGTGCGTAAATTTGCGGACTGATCGGGACACGGATCTCTGAATACGACCCCAAGTTCCTAAATTCTGTTAGTGTTTTATCTATATTCTCTTCCTCATATGCTTTTTGTAGGAACAGTTTCTTAATTTCTCCTGCTTGTGCAATTTTGCGAATCCATCTTAACTGACAGCCAGGTGTATTCTCAAGCCATCTGTTGTGATGGCAGCTCTTGGTATATATGTACGGTAAGTATAAGTGTCTGTTGGTTTAATATATTTTTTTGTTTTCAGTGTTCTTTCTAACACAAATAGTGCGAACTCCAGAGAACTGACTGATCTCAAAGTAAGTATTATATTTTTTGTGTTCTTATTTAAAAAATCGCAAAAAAGTTTTAGGGTTTCTTGTTGACACCAAATTCGCCCCGTATGGGTGGCCTCTCCATACATATTTATCTTTCCAGTGTGCCATGAAAAGATTGGCATAACTCGCAGTGCCCGTTTTCCTGGATGTAAAATGCGTAGTTGAAAATGAAATAAAGGGATTCTACCTTTTGTCTCTGTTTGCATAAAATATTTTCCAGCTTCTATTCCATCATCATGCCGAATAGCTGTATAAAGCAAGGTGACACCAGCTGTTACTAATATATATTTTTCTTCCCATTCCAAATTTTCTATTTTCTTCAGCATATCCATAGTGTCTTTCAAATACAGTTTTGATTTATGCACTTATGGTTGTAGGAGGAAGTCAATTGCTTGTGATAGGTTTTAAGTGATGGAATTGATACCTTCCTTTATTGGTCTGTTCAGTGGGCGGGTTCTGTTCTTGTGAACCTTTGGTAGTATATAAAATACCTGAATAGTAGGGTTTCTAACTCTCAAGTGATCAGATTCCTCTTTGGATAAATTACCTTCTTGTACATGTTTGTTAATTAAAATTGCTTAGTTCATTTCTATTTTCTTGGTGGGTCCGATTTTAATTTCTTGTATGTTCCTGGTTCAGTCAGTAGGTGGGGGACTTCTTTTTTATAATCTTCAATGTCCCATACCACCACTCCTCCACCTGCTTTTATAATTATTTTCTCATTTTCTTGCAAATTTATTAACGTTTCTTTTTCCTTTTTGGTAAGGTTATTGGATATTTGTCCTTTTCCATTTTCTGAAATTCTTGGGTTACTGTTTTATTGAACGTATATAAAAAAAATCCCTTGCTAAACCTGTGGTTGAATGTAGATTTCTTTTTAAAAATTTTGTGATTCATTCTTTTGTTTGAGATCTTCAGGATAGTTCCAACCTTTCTGTGTTTTGTTCCTCTTCAATAACTTCCTCTGTCTCGGTACCTTCCTTATTGTTCTTTTTTTTTTATCCTTCATATCCATATCTATTGAATACCCAGCCACCAATCGCAAGCAAGAAGCAAATGCTTCTTGATAGTTCAAGTAAATTCAAATACTGGGATCTTCATCTCCTAAATGAATTACAACCATGTTGGGTTTCTCAAACAAAAGCATCACTAGATGGTCTAAAAAGACAAAACTGTCCTGAATTTTTAGAGTTTGAATCAAAGTGTGAATTCCTGCCCAGTGCCCAACAATCCATACAATCAGCACTGACAGGACAATGGCTGCAAGTGAATTAATAAAATAATGAGTAAATCAACATATTACTTATGATAAACCTGTCCACTCAGTGTTAAGATCCTGAGCTAGCAGGTCACCAGGGCACAGAGTCTAACTGGGTCCTGGTTTTCCCTGGTTTTTTTTGCTTTTTTGCTGGTTTTCCCTAGAGCCCCTGATGGTGAGGATAGGTTTGTAAGGCAGGCACCCAGCAGGTCGCAGCCCCCAGTGGCAACTGGTGAATCTATAAGTGGTAATTGAAAAGAGGGAGGCTAACTGCACCACTAGGGGTATGAACACACAATGAAGTAGGGGATGGATACAAACAGACAGGAGTCTAATGCAGGATAGTTTTAAGCAAATTGAAATGTGCTAAATGCCAAAGTAGGTGGGACTGGAGTAGGAAGATAACAATCACACTAGCAAAACATGTGCCTGGTAGTAATCGCACAGTGTAGAGAAATACACACTAAGATATGTGCTAGATAGTAATTGCACAGTATGGAGAAATACACACACAGATATGTGCCAGATAGTAATCGCACAGTGTGGAACAGGGAACTGAAAGAATCGTGACACATAGGAACCGAAAGCTAAAGAGTAGCACAAGCAGGTAACTCTAGAAGCTATGACCAGCAACATGGGCTTTACCTACCAGTAATACATAGGGAATTGTTGTGATTGTGTGTAACACTCAGAAAAGGAAAAAAACAGGTATACCTAACAAGTATTGGAAACAAGGGCTGCAGCCGCCCAGGATGAAAGTGAATAATCTTCTGTCACCAGATTCAGACGCGTGTGCGACATGTATCCGCACCTACTTCTCTGGTCCCCAGCCCTGTCTAGCCCCCTTTTTAGGTGCCTACTTACGAGTGCCATAGGCAACCTTAAGTCACCATGCGTATTTTAAGGAGGGAAAATGTGTACGGACAATCCCCAGCCCTTCCTCCCAGCCTAATGTACATCCCTCCCCTCACCCATTTTACCTAATTATCCCCGGAGGCTGCTGTGGCACACCTCCTCTAACCTAAAAACCAGGTGTGGTCTTTAAAGACCGCACGTAGTTCATCTACGTACCTAAGGGCTATGAAGATTGCGTAGTCACAGTGATGAAAATCGCAAACTTACGCACCTAAGAAGCCTCTGCTAATTAGGTGTGAATCCGGTCTCTGGTGTCTTTTCTAGAAGGGAATATTTATTTAATGCCCTCTTGGTCAAAATGAAAAATATTCCTTTGCGGCCTTGCACCTAGTGCTGCAAGGGAGCAAGGAAAACAAGGAAACAACTCTTAATTAAAGTAGCATTAGATGTGCAAAGACCAACAAAATCACTTCCCCTCCACAATGGGCCGGATGTAGGTCAAACACTGTAATAGACTGGTACTCCCGGGGCAGCTGAAGTGCCCTGATTAAACAAATGAGTTCCAAAATCCACAGAATCCAGTCCATTTCCATTTACGTTTTCTTTCAAACGACCACAAAACCATCCTGAACCTTCAGGGACAACTCTAAAAAGGTCAGCAATTCTGAAAAAAGCAGCAACCTCTGGAAACCTCTTGCAATCAAGGTGTAAAAACAAGGGGAAGGTACAGATGTGTTGTAATGCAACAATATCAAAGGTCATGTACAATTGCAAAAGCAAAAATCCTATCACCTAGTAATGGGGGTCATTAAATTTGCTGGTGCCAACATGGATGGTTATCAAAGCTTTAGTCAGTGTTAACTAATTAAGACACTTTACAGGTGATCCCAACATATATGCCAACTTGTTCTACTGTTATATGCTTTATAAACTCCAGTCGACCAGTTGTGAACTTTCATTCATAATAACTCTCAAGTAATAAGTTCCTGCAACACATAACTGTGGCAGGGGATACAAGTTGTCCATTGAATTCGCAGAGTAAAGTTTGGTGGCTATAGAAGGAGTAAACCTGAGGCTCCTTGAAAAGTCTGTCCTAGCAAATAGAGGTGATGGGTATAAAGTAGCGTGTGAGGTAAATAGGGGTGAAATTAACCATATGTTGTCAGACCAGGTGGCTGTATTTTTTTTTTACTCTTTGTCACGCTCAAGTCACACAGGCCCAGGAGAATGCTTGTCATGGCAAGTCAATAGATAAGGATAAAATTGAGATGAGAATAAGATTTGGAAAAATATCACATCTAGGTGTCAATAAACTTTTCAAGGACTGTTCCCAGCAAGGGGCGTAACTAGCCCAAATGGCGCCCAGGGCAAATGCCCAAATGGTGCCCCCCCCCCTCCAGGAAAACAAAGAATAAACCCCTCTTACCTTACTCTCTGCGTCTGAGAGCAACTGCAGCGCGGCATCCTCCAATCAGTGTTCAGCTGGACAGCGCCGGTCACATGACACACTGTGAGAGTGAGCTAATTTCGCAGTGTGTCCTATAGGCCGGCGCTGTCCAGCTGAACACAGATTGGAGGATGCCACGTTGCGCTGCAGTTGCTCTCAGAATCAGAGAGTAAGGTAAGAGGGGATTATTCTTTCTTTTTCTTTCTTTTTGTGTGGGTTTGTAGGGTATGTGACCTGATGGCGCCTCCAAAGCCATCAGAGCCTAGGGAACATGCCCTACAAAACCCACAATAGTTACGCCTCTGGTTCCCAGGAGCACATAGAAGATGTGTACCTGGAAGTCCCCATAGTTGACCAAATAGCTTTGCATGCTATAATACTGTAGCTCCTATTACAATAAACCACAGGTAATATAGTGTCCTATCAGAGACAGTCCTACAATGTGCCAAAGATCACTTGTTTACACTTGCTCTGAACTATGAATATCCCATTAGTAAGGAAATCCTAATTGAGCTACAGTTGCTCCAGCATCTTCAACTGAAATCAGTCTGTTAGAGCAACATTTGACGCCAAGGAATAAAAATAATTACTTGTCTGAGGCGTAGATATAGTCACAATAAAAGGCGTATGTTCCAGTGAGGCGAAAGATGCAAATAATTGTATAAAAATTGTAAAGAGCTATGCAATATGATAGCGCTACATAAAACCAGTTAATAATTGAATTTTAAATTGACCAAATCAGCTTTTATGCTGCATAGAGATTTTCCTGTGAATTTGAGCCATGTACAATTATCCAAAGTGTTTGCATCAATGCAACAGATTTAACACGTATAGTTGTTACTGATATTAAAACAATAAATTATATGCAATATAATGATTCACTAGTGGGTAGACGCAAGAACTAGCAGGAACAGGAAAAACATCTGATATCAATTAGAAAGGGACAGATGTTTGATTTACTAACCTCCTCAAAAATAAAAATGGACATTTTGTCCATAGCAACCAATCAGATTCTAGCTGACAGTTTCTCATATGTAATAGCAAAGTAATAGATAGAATCTGATTGGTTGCTTAGGGCAACATCTCCATTTTTCCTTTTGAAAATTTTAGTATATCTAAAACTTGACGACAGACCCCAGTTAGTCTGTTATCCAGGGTAGTCTGTTATTATCACTGCTTTAGGGTCCTGTAACTGCAGGCAACATGCTGTAACTGCCTAATTGCTTACATATAAGTAAGCAATTAGTACATAGTTGCAGACTTCTGCAGACTTTCTTCCCTGTGGGAGATCTCAGAAGGAAGAAAGAAGTGCCAAACCCCCTTTTTAGCATTTGACTTTTAGTTTGTCCCACAGAGACTGGATCAGATACTACTAAATTATTGTTGAGAATATTGGGGTAGATCCAGAACTACGTGTGCCGTACGTTTATTCGCGGAGCTTATTTTCATGCACGTAAGTTCGCTACACTCCCCTCGGCACACCCCTTGCACGGACGTATTTTGCCAAGATACGCTTCCCAAACCCTACCTTAACTTTTTCCAACGTAACCGCTGTCACACGCACACATACGTATGGGCTAGACGAATTTACTCAGCTAAGCACGCCCATACTGTACACTTTAAATACCACCCCCCGCCTACTTAACGTATTTCAGACGTATTTTGGAGTAGCGTAAATTTGGCACGCCCACACGTAAGTATTTACGTGACACATACGTGAATGGCCCATACGTTCACAATTACGCTACGTAATGTGGTGTGCATGTGCAGTGTGTTCTAAACAATGATTTTACGTCGCCGCCACGCGTTAATTCGCTTCGAAGCGTTCTGGATCAGGCCCATTTTCTTTGCCATCTTTTAATTAGTAAAAGCAGTGACACTTTAAACACACACACATAGGCCTCATTGTGATTATTTCTAGGACATAGGTTATAGATAGAATGATAGCGGATAATGATGGTGTCAAAACATATACTAATGGAGGGATCAAACTCTTCAATCCATGGCTGCAGGTATGCATACTCACAGAGTTATTAAGTAATTCAAATTAGGAGAGTAACATTATGTTTTTTAAAGGCTACAATGAATAAAACAGGGATATCAGATTTCTTCATTCCAAAGCCTACAGTTACATTCCACAATGAATGGAGACACCAGCCAGCCTCAATGAATCAGATAGAGGACTCAATTTATAGAGCATACTGTAAATTCTGGTGAACCATAGTGCTCCAAGCTCGCTTATCATCGCAGCGAGCCTGGACACTTCGTTTACTAGATTTATAGAGATGGCCCTTCTTTGAGTGGGACCTCAATGTCCCGGCGATAGAAGGGGCAGCATTGTCGGCGCTTCATTCGTTAATGAAGTTCCGACGATGCAGTGAAATAGTCATGTATGCGCCGTATGCACTCGGCTCATGCGCAGACGGAACAGACCCTGTTCCATAAGTCGCATAAGGAATCATGCTGATTCCTTTACGCATTTCTTATGCAAAATCCCTGAACTACCAATTTTTTCCCCCCTTTGATCCACTGAAGCACCAATGAAAAGAGAAATAAGATTGAGCCTATATATATATAGTGCAGTGAAAATGTATGCGCCGTATGCACTCGGCTCATGCGCAGACGGAACAGACCCTGTTCCATAAGTCGCATAAGGAATCATGCTGATTCCTTTACGCATTTCTTATGCAAAATCCCTGAACTACCAATTTTTTCCCCTCCCCCCTCCACTGAAGCACCAATGAAAAGAGAAATAAGATTGAGCCTATATATATATATATATATATATATATATATATATATATGTATATATATAATCAGCGTGATTCCTTATGCGACTTACCCCTCTTCTGCACCAATCAAATGATTTGGTGTGAGGAGTTTAGAGCCCTATCGCAGGGAGTGATAGAAAACTTCCTGCACACAGCTCCTAACACCAGCCTGAGCTGGCGTTAGGTTTACACTGGGAGCGGAGTAACAAACTCTGCTTCCTCAGTGCATAAATATGCGGAAGCGCCAGTGCCCATTATGAAGAACGGGCTGGCGATACAATTTGAAAGCTACATGCATCGCCATGGAAACTATAGTTTTCACTGGCGATGCATGATTTGTAGATATGAAAATCTTCATTTTGAAGCGATAGTGGCAGTTTTCTGTTAAAAACTGCGACTATCACTTCAAAATGAAGACTATAAATAGAGCCCTAAATCAGAATCACCCAATCTTCAGGGAGTCTCCCATATACAGGGAGAGATGGCAACTATGGTGGAGAGGGATGTAAGAGAGGGGGGTTGATGGTGTAATGTGTGGTGAGGGATATGTGGGGGAAGTATAATATTTTGTACAAAGATGCCAGCCATTATGGCGTCGAATGAAGGTGCACAACCTTCAAAACAGGGGAATTACGGCCGGGTAATTCCCAGGGCGGCCGTTACTCTGGATCAGGCCCATTGCTACAAACCTGTGTTTATGAAGTGTGTTTATGAAGTGTGAAAACCAAATTCTACAATGTTAGCATGCACATTATTTCTCTATTTGTTCTTTTAGTGTTTGCTATGACTCATAGAATTGGTACATTCGGTTCCTTAAAAAGAAGTTGGGAAACGCTGCACACTGTGTAAAGATAATGCTCCTATCCCCTCTCAGGGATAGATGCAAGAAAAGGGGTGATAAAAGAAATAAACATTTATTAAAACATGTAAATAAAAATTACACCATAAAAAACAATGAATATCGAGGATCCAATGTTCATACCAATATATGTGAAACAGAGAGTCCGTGGGAAACCATCCAGATGTAAAAACCCGGGAGGACGGCTTGTGAAGGGACACTCTGAACGCCTGGACGGAACACTGGAAAACCTCCTTCGTTGGCCGACTCAAAATCAGACCCTCTGAGAAACTGAGTGCTGCTTGAGCATGAAGGCCCTTAAACACCTGGCTGCATTCTGAATCATGTCTGGAACAGGGTTTTAAGGCTCAAATTTGGGTCCAATATTAGAATGATTCTGGGGGATGGGCTGGGTAGGGTGGCTTAGGGGTTATATATTGATTAAGATTACAAGTTACAATGAGTTTTTCTTTCAAGCGGGGCATACATTTGGCGGTAGCAGTGGGTGAGTCAGCAATTAGTTGGCACATGGGGAAGGGGTTTTAAGGCATGGTTAGGCACACCTCTGGATGCTAATTAGGAATGCCAAGCCTGTTCCTAGTCTGCCGATGCGGTACTCCCGTGGTGTGTACTCTGAAGGGGGATATTGACCATACTAAATCCAAGACCAAGGGGGCGCCGAGGATAGAGAATGTCTGTCCTACATTTTTTACCAGTGTTTGTAGCTGACTTACCCACCTTCTAGCTTAACAACTATCATAGTCAAAAAAACAATTTCAATTAATAAATCTGTGCCCCCCCCCTTTTTAAAAGACAACGCAATGTGTCAGTGTCATTATTTCATAGGTGGTGTGAATGGTGTGAGCGGAATGTCAGCCACTGTTCGTATTATTGTTTTATAGTCAGGTCCATAAATATTGGGACATCGACACAATTCTCATATTTTGGGCTCTATACAGCACCACAATGGATTTGAAATGAAACAAACAAGATATGCTTTAACTGCAGACTTTCAGCTTTAATTTGAGGGTATTTACATCCAAATCAGGTGAACGGTGTAGGAATTACAACGGTTTCTATATGTGCCTCCCACTTTTTAAGGGCCCAAAAGTAATGTGACAAACTAAACAATCCTAAATCAAACTTTTAAATACTTTGTTGCAAATCCTTTGCAGTCAATTACAGCCTGAAGTCTGGAACGCTGGGTTTCATCCCTGGTGATGCTCTGCCAGACCTCTACTGCAAATGTCTTCAGTTCCTGCTTGTTCTTGGGGCATTTTCCCTTCAGTTTTGTCTTTTGTCCATTATCTTGGATTCCTGCTTTATATAGCTACGCTGCTCATTCTGTGGACTTGATTTGGACTTTCTGGCATACTCCCTGTGGATTTACTACACCTGCATATTAGTCCTGTGGACGAATTTGAACTCTTTTCATTCCTGGTATCCTTGTGTTTTCTACCTATTATCTGAGCTTATTTCTGCATTATCTGCATACTCCTGTGTTGCATTCTTGTTCCATCTGTGTTATGGTACCCTGGAATTACCTTGGTGAGAACCGGGGTGACCAGAGAGTATGGAAGGAAAGGGACGAGCAACTCACCAGGATGTAGAGCCTGAGATCAGACCTTGTTTTCGCTAGAGCCCATGATGGTGGGGATAGACTGGAGCTGATAGGAACCCATCAGGATACAACCCAGAGAGAATACCCGGGAGAAGAGCAGAAGAACAAAGTCGGAGTATAAAGATAGTAAAGGAGAGAAAGAGTAAGCAGTGGGAAATAGGCAGATCAGAAGGAACTGCACCGCAACAAAACTACACCAAACACTAAACGGACACAGTAGACAAGAAGGGACTGACGGGACAGACAGGACGCACTAAACAAACCAGGGCAATCACTCACACAAGCTAAGCAACAGCCAGGACTTGCGCCGTGGGATGACTGGTTCCGGACCCATCGTAGAGAGGAGAGCAGAGGGAGACGTGGCGCTGGAGGTGAGTAACACACTGCCGCGTGTGACAATTGCCCAAAACACTTCAGAAATCATCCTGCTGCTTTTGTCAGCAGTCAAATCATCAATAAATACAAGGGAACCAGTTCCATTGGCAGCCATACATGCCCACGCCATGACACTACCACCACCATGCTTCACTCATGAGGTGGTATGTTTTGGATCATGAGCAGTTCCTTTCCTTCTCTTCTCATCACTCTGGTACAGGTTGATCTTTGTCTTATCTGTCCATAGGATGTTGTTCCAGAACTGTAATGGTTTTTTAGATATTGTTTGGCAAACTCTAATCTGGTCTTCTTGTTTTTGTGGCTCACCAATGATTTACATCTTGTGGTGAACCCTCTATATTCACTCTTGTGAAGTCTTCTCTTAACTGTTGACTTTGACCTAAGAATGGGTGACGAGACTAACAGGACTGACTGAATGAACTGGGGCAAAGAATCTATAATCAAAACTGATATAGAGGTTGCTAACCCCTGATAGGCTAGCCAGCCTCCAGCCTAATTATGTGAAACAGCGCTTTCCTAGAGCAGGAGCGCTTCTGACATTACTGGAGCTGGGGGAGTGTGGAGCGCGTGCCTGATTGGAGACGCGGTGGCGCTCCACGTGTTTTTTGTTTACATGCTGTCTGCAGCATGTTTGGCGGGACGAAAAGGCTGGCGGCTCTTGGCGGTGCACATTATGCAAGTGAGTGGAGGTGTCCACGGCTCCCAGCGGCTCTTAACACTGTCATGATTTCTTGCTGATTAATTGCAAGAGTGCTGGGGTACCTTTTTTGTATTTGTGTAAATTCCCCATACCTTGCAGCACCTGCTCCATATTACCTTATAAATTGATTTGAGCAACCTTCACTTTGTGTGTTTATTTTAAAGCATGTCTGGGATAGCAGCTGACAGGGGGTGCTGTCTCAGAATAGCTATTTTGGAGACTTGGGGACCTTGTGTGTGTGTGTGGGGACCGTGTGTGTGTTTGTGCGTGTGTGAATAGTCACTGTCAGGCATTACATGCAGCTTAAAGGGAGTGAGCGCGCCCCCTTTGATGCCATGTCGTTTCTTCACGGCATCACGAAAAATAGCTGTAATAATCAACTATGGGGGGAGGGGCAAGGGGTTGTCGTACGGGAGCCCAAAAATCCTCTCCTCGGCCCTAATTATCGCCATGGACAGTAATAATAAAGTAGTGAATGCTCTGCATCTCTTACTCATAACATTACATTACTGCTCTGTTAAGCTAATAGCATCACATCTTTACATCTTATACTATTTATATTTAAATGTATTTCTGCACTTGGGACTGGATCCAGACTCCCATACAGCAACTGATTTATTCAAGCTGTTTGCATAAATCAGCTGATTTTAAGTCACTGCACATGGCCAGAACACTGGGTTACACAGCAGAATGCTGGATGTACTGTGACTGATTCTGTATGTCCTGCAGCTCTGTACATGGTTTGGGCCAGACTTAGTACCTCCGTGCGTACATTTTATGCACAGAAGGCTGGCGCCTTTATATATAAATCATACAGACATAGCTTACGTACCGACAAGGTAGAGTTCTGTATATATAAGTGTCCAGAACTGCAGACATGAGTACGGAACTTAGTAGCAGCCGAACGTATAGCCCAAGGTAAGTTTGTGCTGCCATAGTAAAGCTGGATCCGACCCTTGGTTATTTTAGGTTAATAGTTTTATTATAGTTACTTTTATATATCTGAAAAATATCACCGGACATTTTTGCACTCTATTTAATTTTTTTGTAGATAATTCAAACAGCCCCAGATATTGGTATTATACATAATGCAGTTCATTAATGTCTTTAACGATATTGTACATTCACAATTCTTCAATGTGACAGAGACCGGTTATTGACTGGTGATCTGCTAGGATAAAAAAAAATCTGTATTCTGATTGGGAGTTCATCCCATTCATAGAGATGCTGAAATGTTTATGTCTCCTCCTAGTAAAGTTTTGCTTCCTTACATTAACATAAGTACTCACAGTTTAGTACTAGATATTTGTAGCAGTCACAGGGCATCTATAATTTTATATGATAAAAAGAAACAAAGCCCCATAGGGTTGCAGTGGAATAAACGCCAGGCAGGGGCAGTGGCGGGCTGGGCCAGGGGACAGGAGGGCTTATGCCCCCCGGACCACTTCGCTTTTTGGTAGTTTTGGGCTGGTCCCTGGTGGTCTAGCGAGGCTACATAATCCGTGGCACTAATACCGCACAGCCGCGGACTATGTGGCCGGACCATACAGCTGTATCATTCACTCATGCAATAAAGATTACACAGGACTCCTAAGGGAGCCCTGTAGGACCACAACTGTTCATCTGAATGATGTGCCTTTACATCTAAAGCAGCATCATTCACATGAACAGTTATGGTCCTACAGAGCTCCCATAGGAATCCTGCGTAATCTTTATTGCAAGAGTGATGATGAGGTGATCCCTGCACAGCGAGCTGCGGGGGAGGGAGATGGAGTGCCTGGCTGACAGGAGGTCTCTGCTATCAGCCGTCATTGTGGTTACACAGAGCAGCTGATCGCAAACCTCCTTTTAGCTGCCAGGGTTTGTGATCAGCTGCTCTGTGTTCTGCCCGCCAGCTGATAGCAGAGACTTTCTGCCTGCACAGGAACCAGGAAGCAGGGACATTGCACCGCGGAGGAAGGGAAGACATCTAAGGTACGTGACTGTACATCAATGGGAAATATAGAGAGGCTGGAGAGACATGATGGGGAGATTCTGGAGGCTGAAGACTTGATGGGGATATTGAGGGACTGGAGACATGATGGAGGATACTGGGACTAGAGACACATGACCTAGGAAACTGGGGGTCTGGTGAGACATAATGGGGGATACTGGGGGGTTGGAGACATGATGGGGCCTACTGGGTGAGCTGGGGAAACATGATGGGGATACTGGGAGCCTGCAGATACATAAATAAAAAAAAAAATAAGATATATAGTCTGTATTGTGTGCCGGTTTTTAAGATGAAGTGGGAATTTTATAGTGGAGACTAGAACACTGTCTGTATTGTATAGTGATGACTATGATTTACTTTCTTTTATTGAAGCTACAAGATTATGTTTATGACAATTACTATAATTTAGGATGGTAACTGGTATTATATTGTTAAACAGAATGGCACAGATTTAAGGTTCGCAGGGGGGAGCCGAACACCGTAGCACCAGCCCTGAGCACAGCAAAGGTAAGTAAGTGAAGGGTATAAGTTGGGAAATAGGGTCAGTAATAAAGCTGGACACATATATATGGGACTGTATAAAAGGCTGGACACATATAAACATAAGGGGGCAATAATAAAGGCTGGACATAGATATTTTTGCACCTAGCACTTTATTTTGGGAAAGAATTGTTATGGAATATTTCCTATATTCACTTTATGTTAATATATAAGGAGTATTGATGAATTAAAAGGTTGCACTTTATGTCTATGTTTAAATAGATTTACTCAGTATATTATATACAGATTATTATAGGTACACACTTTTTTAGTAGAATTTAGCATCCATCTTAATTTACTGTTAATATTTAATAGGTAAAATAGGGAGACACTATGCTCTGTAATTTAATATATTAGAGTATTGTATAATCTGTTAGTAGTGGGCGCGCCCATTCTCACCTACCTCCCTTTTATTAGTGACACCTCCCAGTGTGAGTGATAGACAGCTCTGCCTAGGTTGCACCATCCCATACCCATTGACTATCAATCATAAAAATAGCTATCTGGGCACATACATGGGGAAAAAATGGATGGCTGGGCACATAGAAGGGACAGAAATGGAGGCTGGGCACATAGAAGGGACAGAAATGGAGGCTGGGCACATAACCAGAGTGCAGAAGTTGAGAGTAGACACATATACAAGAGACCAGGAGTGGGCGGCTTGGGGCATATTTATGGAGAAAAAAAATGTGTGGTTGCGCACATACAAGGGGCAGAGATTGATATCTGGGTACAAATAAGGAGCAGAAATGGATGACAGACATATAAGAGGCACACAGAATAGCAAGAGAAGATGGCTGGAGGCATAAAGGGGCAAGAGAGGATGGCTGGAGAAATACAGGGGCAATAAAATGTGTATTGTATGGCAGTAGCTAAGACGCAGTCTGTAATGTGTGCCAGTAATTAAGATGTCGTTTCTATTGCATACGTAATCTTTGTATGGTGGTCACTAGTATGTGTCTGTGTTGTACGTATATCAGTGAGATACTTACTGGGTCATTATAACGGTCATATAATTTTATAATACATGCTTGTCACACTAAGCAGTCTGTGGGTGCAGCTGATGCCATAGTATATTTGCAGGGTAAAGTGCTATAACTATCCTGACCCTTTAAATATGTGATGGATCCCAATCGCAATATTCCCCTGGTGCCCCCCATGCCCAAGTCTGACATTGCCTGTAGGACCAAATCATTTTCCATGAAAGACATGCTTGCTTTAGATATCAGTTCAGTCTGTGTGTGAACTATATGGCCTCAATAGACCACCAGGGAGACAGCCGTAAAACACAGGATGGTGGTGCAGCCTCCTGAAGACCAATTCACCATTGAAATATTGTTTACCCTAAGAACAAGTTATTAACTCATGGGCCGCCGCAGTGGTTTTGCCCCCCAGGCTAAAGTTTGCCAGCCAGCCCCTGGGCAGGGGGTCAGCAAGCATCAATCAGGACAGGGTTAGTTGTGGGAGTGGGTTAGTTAGATTAGTCAGGGCTTGGTAGGCATGGGTTGGTTAGGCTGTAGTTGGGGGCATGGGATTTTGGGGGTTATTTAAAGGTGTGGTGGGCGGGTTTAGGCCTTCTTCTGGCAGTTTCTTCCTCCCTCCCTCCCATAGCATTCTGGTCATTAGTATTATTTGTTATGTTGTTTGTTTGTTTCTTTTCAGCTTGGGCTGTAGCAATGGAGGGTCAGCAACTATGGGAGTTTGTTGGCGCATGGGGATGTTGGGGGTGGGAGGGGGCACCGGTCTGGCAACAACATCACCCGTGAGCATTGCGAAGATATCATACCCAACCGATGGAGTCCTATAGTAGCTGCCACCTTCCAGGTGCTGGGGTGGGAGTGTGAACGGGAAGAGTTATGTGTTCTTGCTAGAAGTATCGAGGGGGCGCCTTTGGTCAGTAGACCTTCCTATGTTGGTGTTGAACTATATTGGTTGGGCTTGGTGGATATTAGGCTGAACCCTCCATCTGCTATTGGGCCACCTAACACTACTTATCTAAAGTTTATAGTCCAGGACATTCAATTCCAATTGGCCCTCATTCAATAAAACCATGTACCCTTTTAAACAGCAGCACGGTCTCCACGTCTTTATTTGGGGGAGTATTGGGGGATGTGTGGTGGTTGATGATTCCTCTGCCTTTTGCCGTTTATAATTTTATTCATGGCTATTATATTTTTGTACTTTTTCACATTATCCAGTAAACATTCGCACAAAGCATAACCACCATTTAGATTATACAGAACAGTAAATTACCCTAAATTTGCAATTAAATTGCTGCAGTAGAGAAGGCATCTGTAGAGTGTATCTGCATTGTGTTGGACTGTTATATGCCAGTATGCAACCTAGCGTACAAGTGTGTCGATCCAGATCCGTAGTTCAGTTTGTTGTCTGGATTGCACTTAAATCTCTCATTATTTCCATGCCATTATCCCAAATGCAGGATGTATTCTTTTTAACGTTCCAGTCTGGATCAGGCCTATTGTATGTCCGGACAGCCAAATAGAGTCTTATAATAAATACTTCCGCCTACTATGTTTAAAAAAAGCCACTGATCTATACTAAACATTCAGTGTAAGCAGAAGTTATCCACTAAAACAACTAACGATATACAAGAGCACTGTAAACAATAAATCCATATCCCGAGACACACTTTAGATGGGAAGCTCAGTCTTTAATGAAGCGTGTTAACATTTATTCACAAAAGACACAATAAGGATATAATTTGCACACAAAAAATATCCTCTGGTAAAGACATGCATGTTTGATTCTGAATGTGATACCATCTGCTCTGCATTAATTGAAGACCTGCTTTAAGAATAGTTCATTAGTGTGGTTTTGCAACACCTATAGTATGTGGGTAGAGAATGAGTTTTTAGTCACGGAAGTTGTAATATCTTTCATATGTAAATGTTTGTATTGTTAGCAGAAAAAAAAGGTTATACATTTTGTTGCAACTTAGTCATATAACTGTCATCTTTACAAACATATTCATTTTAATAGACAGCAAATTAAGTATATAATAAATTCATCTTTAAATCTGTTAAAGAAATGTTAAGAATATATATACATTTATTATGTTTTGGTTCAAATGGCTGATTTTTATAATTCATTTTCCTAATTTTGTTTTATCCCTAAAGCATTACAAATCTATTCTGATTCCAGGTAACATTACTTCTAAGAATGTTTAAATAGCTAATATATGCTATATATTGATTATCATAATATAGATAGAAATCTGTGTCAGATAAAATTAATTGCTTATACTTTTAACATATAAACACAGCAAAACAATGACAATTTAAAATTACTAATCCAATCATAACATTTAAAATAAGTAAATAAATAAATTCAGTTGTTCATTAAATCCTGATTGACCTTTAATTGTGAATTTAAGTCCATTAATGTACTCAATTTCAAATAAAAGACTAGTCTTATGGTTCTTAAAATATAATATATTTCACAAAGTTTATATAAACAGGTTTAATTTAGTATGTTTAAAATGTAAAAATAATGACTTTCATAGCTTCAGAATCATAGAGCATTCACAATGCATTTTTATCATTTAAATTAGACTAAAAGTAGTAAATCTGAATTTCAAACTTCATATAAACAGTGTTTTTGAAATCCGGTGCTTTAATAATTCTATAGATAAATGTATAATTACTGATAATGACTGGATGTTGCTTTTCCGCATAATTTAGCCTTTATTGTTACTTTTTTCCCCTTTGATCAATCATAGGCTGCTGTTTTTAACTTTTATTTAAGACTGGAAGTTTACTATGCAATTATGAGATTTACATCAGTTAAAGCGGGCGGCCAATTTTAATGCCTATTTTCCTATGTTCTAAATACAGTCAAAATTCACATGGAGCTTCTATTCTATTGAAAGACAACATTTACATTAGCTTTAACGTCTTATTTGGAAATAATCTTTAGAAGAATTAATACGTTAACCGAATTTTTAGATGTCGTTGGTCATTTGACTACTAATTTGATTGCAGGGTTGTTTCAATGTTTGATGACAATTGGAACAATTCACTTAGTTGCACATTGTCACATCCTATTGACTCAAGCCACCAACTACATTATTATCCAAGGCCATGTGTTGAGTGCTGTTTGGGAGCAAAATATAAGAGATTTTCTAAGCAAATTATATTTGTCCGTGCTGATGTTTGTTGTTATTTCAATAAACGATTATGAACATTGTCAATTCCAAGTTAATGCAAAACTAAGTGTACAAGCAAAATATATTGTTAAATTAAATCCATCATGCACACGTAAAAAACAAAATTTTTAAACAAATATGACTTGATATGCCATTCTACTTAATTTATTTATAGTTTACTAAAGAAACTATTAATATATATATAAATATATAAAAAAAATTTTGCTAATCATTCTTGTTTTGGTCATTTTGTATATATGTATACGGTACATCAAACAAATAAAGGTTAAAATACAGTGGGTTGTTTAAGTACATTTGTGTAGTGCTATTTTGGTTAAAATAGCTCAATAGTATTTAATGAGAACATAACAAAGCTGCGAGCAAAATCCTTTTTGTCTATAAGACAGTGTGGGCAACAGATGGCAGAATTGTGGCAGCCTGTTGCTGCATTGCGTGACCTCCTCTACAGAATGCCCAGAGATCATGCACACTGTGACTGATATGCTGTTATTAGATTTTTTTTCTAAAGATTGATGGACAGTTGCTTTGTTATATCTAATCATTAACCACCTACATGATCCAAATGATCCATGATCCATGATTGTCAAAATATTGAACACTAAACATAGCAAGTATAAATTGTGTGTTGTTTAGTTAATAACACTTTTGCAATTGTTTGGGATTGATTCACTTAAGTCAATGTCTAGGTATGAAAACCTATCCTTTTATATGACAAAATATCATTGAAGAACTAATTGCTATTGATAGCAGGAACAAATTTAAATCTGTTATTAATTTAGCAACAAAAACTTGCATACTGTGCACTGATAACAGGAGGACACCAGGGAGCAATTGCCAAACAATAGACATGGTGGAAACAAAGATGCTTGCAAGTTAATACTATTCATAACAGAACTTAACTTGTCAAAGTTAACAAACTAAATTAAGCACATTTTACAGACAAAATAATCATGTACAAACTTCAATCGCAACATAATTAAAGGAAAAAAAAGATTATGTTTTTGGAATAACCATCACAATCTGCATGCTTGAATATGTAAGCAAAGTTTTGGAAACAACAATGCGAGACAACCGGGACTTGATCCATGAGTTTGAGCAAAGCAGATTCACACACAAGTCATTAAGAATCCTAACCTGAGGTCCATGAGTAGCACCAGGGGCTGGCTGGCAAATTTTAGCCCACAGCAGAGACCCATAACTAAGGGTCCATTCTTAAAGGGTGGTTTTCAGTAAATCAATGGATCACTGTAGGGTTAATATTATTACTAATAATTACTAATACTATTAATATTATTACCCTGAAGATCCAGTGTATAGGCGGCTGCATCGCCATCAGGAGTTTAATAATCATCATAAGCAGTGCTTTTTTGTAACAAAAAAGGTGTCGGAACTCTCATCAACTGATGCACAACCACACAGCCAATCACAAGCCGAGCAGCGCCACATGCCGCGCACTGCCATCACAACCAGCGCAAATGAAGTACACATGCATCGGACTCGACACACAAGCAGCCGCATACACTGTCTTAGAGATTTTGTAGCCAAAACGTTTAAAACTTTTAAAAATTTGGAAAATCTGTCGAAAAAAGGTGCCGGAACTCCATTCTGGTGTGTTGTATGACAAAAAAAAAAGCTCTGATCTTAAGAATAGCTTTCATAGCTCACACACTACCCATACTTTCACTCACACACTGCCCACACTATCACTCATACACTACCCATACTATCACTCACACTAACTGCCCATACTATCACTCACACACTGCCGATACAATCACCCACACACTGCCCATACTTTCACTCACACACTGCCCACACTATCACTTATACACTACCCATACTATCACTCACACTAACTGCCCATACTATCATTCATACACTACCCATACTATCACTCACACACTGCCGATACAATCACCCACACACTGCCCATACTTTCACTCACACACTGCCCACACTATCACTTATACACTACCCACATTATCACTCACACTAACTGCCCATACTTTCACTCACACACTGCCCATACAATCACTCACACACTGCCCACCATACTATCACTCATACTCACTGCCTATGCTATCACTCTCACTGCCCATACTATAACTCACACATTGCCCATATTATCACTCACACACTGCCCATACTATCACTCACACTCACTGCCAATACTATTACACACACTGCCCATACTACCACTCACACACCTATAGGGGAAATACATACAATTAGGAAAATGTAGGAGAGTAAATGTGCTGTGTAGAGTCTAATAATCTTAAATGATAAAGTTCTAAATTATTTAAAATCTAGCTAAAAATTATAATAAACATATCAAATGGAATATATCAGTACACATGTAAAATCAGCATAAAAAAACAGAATAAAGGGAAGGCAAAATGAAGCATGGAATATTAAAATGCAATAGTTAAAAATACATTAAATAATGTTGCAGCGAATGATCAGTGCAATATAACTTCAATAAACTCTAATTAGGACCTATTTATGGACTCACAACATCTTGTTTAAAATCTGGACTTTCATTTATTTATTTATAAATTTTTTCATTCCATTTTTTTTATGTATTTACTTATTTGGCGTCATATTGCCTTTAGAGTTATACTGCCCTGACCATTCGCTGCAAAGCTCTGGTCGGTCGGCCGTGGGCTGCAGAGAGGTTGCCCTAAAACTGCTGATGGTGGCGCTGGGGGCACATGGCACACTGCCCCCTGGCCCAGCCCGTCTCTGGGTAGAACTGGGAATGAGCAAGCATTTGAAACCTGCCTATGGTTATCTGTAGGCAAAAGGACTCAGAGGTGTAATGCAGAAGCCTATACAAGTTGCGCATTCAATCTTTTTTATGGTTTTCTTCTATGTAATATTTCATATATGTTTTAAAAATAATAACAGATATTTCTTTAAATCCTAAACCCTTCCCCCAAACTAAAATACCTGTTTAAAATGACTGAGCAAAGTGAGGAGCAATTTACTGCAATATACAAAAGGCTAGGTTATAACTGTGTTTATGGTATTTTCATGAATATACATCTCCTTTATCATGCACTTCCCTCAGCCCTGAGCTGGTGCAGGATTTCAGGAGGAAGTGTGTGGACACATGGCAGCTGATGTGCTTGCAGCTGCATTGAAACACCAAATTCTAATTGTTATATAGTGGAACACCCCTCTCTACTAGCAAAAACATGAATACAATAAAAGACAGATCAGCAACTTTGCAGCCACTTATTTAGCTTGCTCCCATCTTGCACCTATAAAGTACTAAAAATCGATGTGCTTACACCTAAAAAATAAAAGTGTGAGTTGCAGTCTCTGGATCATGAAAACAAAACAAAACAAAATAAATAAAAAGTGGTTAAAATAGTGTTTAGAAGCTATGACTTATTCAACCAATGTATTACTAAGTAACTGACTCATATTTTCCATAAAAATATTATTTTACAAATTCCGGGCAGATGTATTTGACTGTATTTATACGAGACGTGCTAAACTATAATCCTTTGGAATCAAAGCATTATATTTATTATATGTTTTATATTTTAAGCAGAATACATTTAGAAGTAAAATAATAATTCAATAAAGAAAACTTTTAACAATGTTTTGAAAACATAAGACAAATATTTATGTAGTATCAAAGAGTTCACAATGTATAGATACAGGGCCCAATTCAATTGACCACAAAGTCTGATCGCGGAGGCTTTTTCGTGTATTAAAATTCGCAATTTTTTTTAACCGTAATAGATGAAAATAGGCGCAGTTTGCGCTTTTTCCAGTCTTCGCAGACAATTGAATCGATCCCACAAAGTCAGTGATTACATTGAAAAGTATTCCTGGATCCAGGTTTATACTAAGCTTAAAATGCTTTAGGAACATTTTACTTTATAATATATTGTATTATATTCACAGTGGGGCATAATAAATGCTGAAAGCAGATTATAGCCCTCATTTACTTACCACATTTTAGGAAATGATAGCTGGAATTGGATTGGTTGCAATGTCCAACATCACTGATTTTCCTTTTTATAATCTACATGTAATTGTACGCCCAGTGTCCTAGTTCACAGAAGTATAGGGCTTTGGCAATATTCAGGTAAAGAGTAGACACAGAAACATAGAAAGTGACGGCAGATAAGAGCCACATGGCCCATCCAGTTGTTTATTTAAAACTATACTGACCCTAGACCCTATTTACCCTCAATTTAGTTTGAGATTTAGGAGATCCCTATATTTATCCCAAGTATGTTTAAACTGTTCTACTGTGTTAGCCTCAAACATCTCAGATGGAAGGCTATTTCACTTATCTATCACCCTTTCAGTGAAGTTATTTCCACTGAATCTACCACCCTCCACTTTATGATCGCCTTCTGTGACCACTTACTGGGGGTCAGCCATTTCATTGGTATTTTTGTAATAACGGCTACCAGGATGAAGACTTGTCAGATGAAGCGTCTGTACTAATTGGCAAATCCGAGAAAATGCAGGGCCTTCAGATTGGCAGGTTGTATCCATTTTTGGATTGCCTGCACTTTTTCCAGCGTCTACACTAAATCCTTCAGTTGTAATTACATATCTCTGGAAAACCATTCTCTACCTTAGCATACGGGAAGTTCTCTTGAAGGTGAGGACAACAATAAATAGATAAGGATGTTGTTCTGGTAATGAACTTTCCCAAAAATTCCAGAAGGTCTAAATAAATATCAAATTATAGGCTCCTCAAAGATCAATTTTTTTTTGTAAATAAGCTAATCAGAGGTAGAAATTCTTTACATTGATTTTATTCAGATCATGGTAATTGATACATGGTTGAAGTAAGAAAAATTAGCCCACTCCATCTGGTAACTTGGATGGCCAATTAAACCCCTTCTGGAGATTTGCTTTAACATAGTCTTTCATGGCTTGTGCTTCTGGTCGAGATAGATATAGAATATAACCTGTTTTGCGCTTTAAATTTTAAAAGTGTTTGCAAGTGTGAGACAGACACAAATCTGTGTATATTGGATGGCCAACCCCTTCTGGAGATTTGCTTTAACATAGTCTTTCATGGCTTGTGCTTCTGGTCGAGATAGATATAGAATATAACCTGTTTTGCGCTTTAAATTTTAAAAGTGTTTGCATTGCAAG
>WWET01001472.1:346336-370313 GCA_011038615.1 Limnodynastes dumerilii
CCCCCCCCCCCGGCGCTCCAGGCGATCGCCTAAGATCGCCTATTGGTAGCGCCGGCCCTGCTTCTTTGCCCATTAAGACTATCCACTACTCTACAAACTTTCAAGTGCTTCCTTAAAACTCATCTCTTCAGAAAAGCTTATCAAATTCCACAACCTTCCTAAGCTTTATGTACCATATTAACAACCACTTCTTCCTTTCTTACACATTATTAACATAAACCCGCACACTCTCTCTCTGTTCTGCAATTCCCTCATCTCTGTTACTAACACTGCTGTGTGACTGGATCATACAGAGCACTGACAGCACTTTTACCATACACACTGGCTGGTCCATTGAGTGATATATAGCACTTGCCCTTATGTATCAAACCCACTGTCCTATAGAGTGTAAGCTGTGAGCAGGGCCCTCTTACCCACCAAGTCCGTTTGTTATTACCCAGTCTTGTTTATACTAATTGTTAATTGTAAAGCGCTACGTAATCTGTGGGCACTATATAAAAACCTGTTAATAAATAAAATAATATAAATAAATAAATAAAATAAATACATAAACAAGGATCAGGCCCAGTGTCAGCAGCTGCTAGCAATGTATTCATAAACGGTGCTCCTAATTTGTTTTACTGAAATGTGCAGAATTTTTATGTACTATTTTTCACTGAGCATAGAGCAGATAATAGCACTGGGTCAGATTGAGAACTCCAATTTTCCAGTGATTGGATTCTCGAACAAAATATTTAAATGATCCACAGTCGCTTGGCTGTACTCTCCAGATATCCACAGAGAATCACAGAAAGACAGTAGGATTGGTAGGCATGAAATGGGAATGCTATACTTTGTAATGTCTGTAATGAGGGGAATGAGTTCTTGTGAACTCAACCCAGTTTCTCTGTCAGACATGTCAGTGGGCTGGATCCAGACTTAAGTAAGTTCTCGAAATTAGTTATTCCTGGGCTAAACCATGTTGATTGCATGGGGAGTCAAGTTAATTTTATTCTTGGCATGCAGGGATATATCTTTGAATTGCTTACTGCACACAGATACTGACAAGCTTTACTATCACACTGTTATTTAGACCTGGGATAGGAAATATCACCTCTCAACTCTAATACTGTTTGCAACAGATGAAATATGACTCCCCCTGAAATCAACATGGTTTAGCCCAGGTGTAACTAATTTCAAGCACTTACTTAAGTCTGGATCCAGCCCAGTGCTCTTAGGGTCAGAATTCATTCCAATCGGGGGCATAATCTGCATAATAAAAAGTTGCACACAGTCTGCTGGAAAAAATTCTATTTCCACAAATAGACGGTCATGTTTCTTTTAATTAGACTCATACAATTGAGTATATTGAGACTTGAGTATACAAGAGACTCGCAAAAATATTTGTGAGTTACATATTTGCAAATTTGGGTCCGGATTCACAGTTACGTATTTTTCGTCTTACGTACGTTGTTTTAAGAATTGAACTACTACGCATGTGTGGTAGCTTTTTTACGCTATCTTCGTACCATTTCTGCGTAAGCGCAGTCTTTAGACCACGCTTACGCAATCTACCTACAGAAATGGTACGTAGATAGCGTAAATAAGCTACTAGGCATACGTAGTAGCTCAATTTTTAAAATAACGTACGGAAGACGAAAACTACGAAACTGTGAATTCGGACCTTAGTGATTAAGAAAGACCTTGTGAAACCTGGCAAAAAAAACACCCATAAATAAAAAAATCCTGTTGGCATGAGAAGCATGCAGGGGACATTAAAGTCTTAAATGTATTTGTGAAATGTATGCTAGACGTTATCTTAAGGAGACAATTGGCGTATAATTTGTAAATGGCTATACAAATACATTAACATGTTTGTTTTGCTGCTCTGAATATTTAAGGAGATTTAAAGACCGTAGAACATACTGTATCATTCAATTTACCTGCATGTAAATTGATATTCCACCATGTTGGCAAAGAACCTAACGCACCTGTGTGTTTTTAGTTCCTACTGATGCTTTTTATTAATGCAAACATTCCCAATAAGAATGTGTTTATGATAATTGCATTGTGCTAAAAAGGACGACTGTATTCATATTTCAAGTGTGACTGTTCACATCCAAAGCACTTCATAGCTACACACCTGCATGAGTGACTCATCCTGGCTGCCACTAACTACTTTTTCAAGATATTCAACATTCAAGACCTTTACAAACAAGTTTATTTTGTATGTTTAAAAAAAAAATACCTCTCTATGTAGGTTCTGTCCATAATTTTACGCGGAGATATAGAGGTACTAAACCAAATGTATTTATTACACTAAATAATGTAAAGCTGGCTATAGGTGACAGTTCCTTCCCACACACATAAACTGCCCAGACCGACACCTTTCTCCCACCATCAACCCATGAAATAACGACACAGACAACAATGTGGAATTTAAAATAGGGGGCACAGATTTATTGAAATTGGAATTGAGATTGACTATAGATTTTATTAGCAACCAAGTGGTGAACTAGCAGGTAAGGAGCAGCAGTTGTTACAATCCAGATACAAGAACAGGCATCTCCTGTTCAAACGCGCCCCCCGGGTAGATGGGTCAGAACCGGGTACTAACCCCCTTTAAAGTGCACGCCTCAAGGCGGCAGCAGGGGGCCAACCGCCTGGCCTGGCCTCCTGTGAATCCTTGAGGAGTGTACCTACCCACTACCAAAAAACTCCTTCCGCTGCGCTATACATCAATGCTGCTCCCAACCGCTACGGCCCATCCATGCCCCGTCTGTGGATCAAAAAACATGTTAAAAGACTTATGCAAATATCTATAAAATAAGGGAGGGAGGGAGGGAAAAAAGGACAAAGATATATAATCAAAATGGCTGCCAGCATATATAGTCCCATCTAACCCCCTCTCCTTATCCCACACTCACTTAATCCTATTGGCTACCTAAATTTAACCCCAGACATGGCTCAATGCTGGCCAGAAATGTGCGGCCATGCGTTTATATTTCTTCTGTGCTTAATCAGCACTCAGATTCCTTTATTAGCATTGGGCTGGATCCAGACCTTGTTAAGTGCATGAACTTAGTTACACCTGGGCTAAACCATGGTGATTGCAGGGGAGTCATATTTCATCTGTTGCAAACAGTATTAGAGTTGAGAGGAGATGTTTCCTATCCCAAGTCTAAATAACAGTGTGATAGTAACGCGGGTCAGTATCTGTGTGCAGTAAGCAATTCAAAGATATATCCCTGCATGCAAAGAATACCATTACCTTGACTCCCCCTGAAATCAACATGGTTTAGCCCAGGAGTAACTAAGTTCATGCACTTAACAAGGTCTGGATCAGGCCCATTATTACTAGGTTAAAAGTAGGTTACTGTCAAATTTTATAATGAATAACACAGGTCGGATGGTACCTTGGTCTTCCCTCCTACTATGCCACAACAGAGAGGCTTACTTCTCTCTACCTAGACAGATACAGAAATAATAATAAAATTTGAATTTATTGTTGTGTAATGACAGGAAGGTCACCCACTAAAAAGATACATTCAAATAAATGCCAATCACACAGATTCTTAATATATGCTTTGCCTAATGAATCACAATTGCAGACTTTAGCATAAAAGAAAATAAGAAATCTTAGTAATGTAAGAAACACTATAAATGCATTTCCTGTGTAACTGTACTGTAAATATTTCTCTATCTTTTGTCTAAACTTGTTTTGTTAACATGTCTATCTAAAACAACTTCTCATTATGGGCCGTATTCAGAGATTCGTTTTCACGGCGAGTCCCGTGCGTACGTTTCAACTGCGCATGCGTAGTAACTTTATTTACGCAATTGACGTTGATGATACGCGCAGAAGTGACTTACGGATGGACCTGTGAATCGCACGCGGATATGCAACGACAAAATACGGGCAAATTTAAATAAAAATGGGGGGGGGGCATTTAAATGAAGGAAAGTGGGCGCGACTATCACGATACGCACGTACGGAGGACATATACGCACGGGAATGAACACGGAAAGTAAGAGGTGGTCTATGGAGGTGTAAATCTACGAGAGCACGGATTAGCAAGGGGAGCGACTGGGGTTTTGGTGGGTGTTGCTTGCTCCGTCCATGCGTATATTTGCGGACCGATCGGGACACGGATCTCTGAATACGGCCCTATATATGTAGATCTCAATAGGTAATAATAGAAATGATTATAAACCACACTGCAGAAGTGTAACACAGGAAGGGAAAGAGTTTACACAGCAGGACTTGCAATATCCATGGATAAATAGTGGTTAGTGACTGTTATAAGCAGGATTGCCTACTTCTGGACCCAGTCTCTTCTGGGATTCCGGGAGTGACACCTGGATTTTGGGAGTTTCCAGGACATTCTGGTAGAGCCGGCAACTATGTGGAAAAGGTAGCCTGGCTTTATCTCAACCAGCAATAAAGTAGGAATCCCTACTGGGGAAGTATTTACAGGAGCCTACAATACAGCTTCTCTCTCAAACTCGGCTGTTTTACATCAGAAATCTGTACTGTACGTCACTGTTATTTCTCACTCTGCTGCGAAAGAGTTTCGGCCTCTCATCTTTCACTTCTCACTCACAGTTCTCACTGTTTCTCACTACTTGTCAGCAGCCAGCAGCTCAGCGCATCTCTTCACATGACTCTCCTCTCTCTCTCTCTCTTTCCCAGACTTCATTTTACCTCAGAGCATTTTAGGTTGTTCCCTCAATAGCAACACTAAATAGATAGAAATTCGCCATCCTTGTTCTGTGTCCTTCCAGCTAAGCCTTTAGTGTCAACCTATCTGTTTTCTACAGTTATAGTCCTACATTTTAAGCCTCTTTCCAAACTGTTCTTGAGCAAGTTCCCTGATCAAAAACATCAACATTAATATATGTTAGAGCTGGATCCAGACTTGTGCTTGAAATTAGTTACTAATGGTCTAAACCATGTTGATTACAGGGGAGTCATATTTCATCTGTTGTAAACAGTATTGGAGTTGAGAGGTGATGTTTCCTATCCCAAGTCTAAATAACAGTGTGATAGTAAAGCTGGTCAGTAACTGTGTGCAGTAAGCAATTCAAAGATATATCCCCGCATGCAAAGAATACAATTAACTTGACTCCCCCTACAATCAACATGGTTTAGCCGAGATATCTCTTTGAAAAAGGGAGGATCGCGCCCAAAACGCGTCAGAGGACAGCACTGCATGAGGAGACACAGGAGCATCCGTCTTGGGAGTCGCAGACTGCAATACTTGGAGGAGGGTGGTCCCGGTGCTGATAGCAGGAGGAGACAGCGTACGTGGAGGCCCTGGCCCTTGCCCCTGGACGATCATCATACCCTGTTCATTCCATCGGGTCAGAGACACCCCCACTTGGTAATATTGTTCAGTTTGCTTTGACTCCCTTGTTTGGACACTGTGCCCCCCCTTTATTTTGTAACACATACCCGCTTAACATTGTGCGGATGGAGTCTTTTATTTTTAAATTTTTTGTTGCCATAAGGTTGGCCCATTAAATGTGAAATACCTAACACTTTGCTTTGTTCTTTTTTTGCATGATTAAATTCCACCTTGGTTTCTGGGAGAGTAATTCGCTTGAACAAGAATTACAGAGACTGCAACATTGGATTGTAAACATTGTTACATTTTACCTTTTGTGCTATTCCATCATTGCATTTCCAAACGGATAATAGTTCCTACACCAACACCTATAGATTGTTTCATTTAATGGTTGCTGTTTAAGGTTGTACATTTTATATGATTAGGATTTTTAGGTTAATTTATATATTCTATGTGAGTAGGAATATTTATTAATTTATTTGCGATTGGATTTTTAGGTTATTCCATTAGGGGTAAAACTAGCGCTTTCTGTACCTCCCCATCTGCTTTGGGTATTTTTCTATGGTTTAGCCGAGGAGTAACTAATTTCAAGCACTTACTTAAGTCTGGATCCAGCCCTCAGTGTACAGATTTAAGACCAAAAGTATAAAATAGGTGTGTTTAATGCAGGGTTGCTGACTTTTAAAAGCTTCCCCCCAAGGAGATCCTGGAGAAAAGCCATACATGCATGCAGGGGGCGAAGCTTAAAGACGCGATTTATGCAAATCGCGTTATTAAACCCCACCCCTTGACTGTTAATTACTTGTTTTGGGGTTTAATATTGATGGGGGCATGGCTTGATGGCGCAATTTGCATCATCAAATCCCTCCCTGACCTTAGCAACACTAGTATACTAGTGTTGCCAGGCAGGGGGACAGGACTTGAGGCTGTGGTTCCATGGTCTCCTTGCGGGAGATTTACAGGCTCTCCTGGGTTGCCAGGACAACTGCCCGACTTTCGGGAGTCTCCTGGGCATTCCGGGAAAGTGGGCAACCCTGATTTAATGTTTTCCATATTGTCATGGCATGTTCTCCTGTGACACCCTTTTTGGTAAACACAGCTACTTTTGAGCCTATTACATGAAAATGTGATTTGAATGGGATTTCTATTCACTTTAAGGGTGTTCATAATCAGGGCCATTCCTATTATGAGGCATTTAGAATATTTTCTTTACCAATCCTAGATTCTGCCCTCATATACATGTATCTCTCACATGGCATTGGTCACTGTACTTCCATATTCATAACATAACATAGCACCCTTCTATTTCCAGGTACCTCCATTGCTAACCATACTCCAATCAGCGTTAATTACTCAACGTGTCGTATTGATCACTGTGACTGATAAGGTAGAGATAAGGGCTGTCAATGCCAGTTTGGTATATATTACAGGGTATGTTCTTGTGAAACTATGTATTATACATGCTTCAAATTGAATTAATTATGGATAATATATTTTTATGAAAATTGATATCGTGTCTAATTGTGGTTTTTTAAGAATATGTTATGTTATATGATGAATTAAAGATTTGGGACCAGATCCATACTTCCGGACAGTAGCTGAATTCTGCGCACTAGATGCGGAATTCAGCTGTCTGAATGGCAATGTGCATGTGCATGCCAGATGTTCTGCAACGGATATATACAAAATGCAGATGACTTTGTTATCAGGTGAAAATGGTCTTTATCTCCTGAAAGCAAAGTCATTGTCACTTACAATGCAATGATAGCCGTGAAAACCGTGCACTCCTGATCGCCAGCCCTCTCTAATGAAAGTGGGTCAGCCGATCGCTATATTTACTTAAATATCGGCATGGATTTTAGCAAGCCACGCCGATAGTATTTATAACGACATCTTAGGACGGTGGTGATAAAAGTATTCCAGCGGCCTCCCAATATACACCCCACTTTTCCTCCCCATAATAGCTGTTGTTAGTGGAGGAAAGGGAGATAAGTATAGAGAGACTGCTGGAATAAGCAGCATATGTACTTAAGAAATGGCCAGCAGGGGCAAAGAGGAATTCCAGGGAACAAATTCCAAAGTAACAATTTTAAGACTACCTACTTTCATGGACAAAGAGAAATTCCAAAACTGTTTCAACCCTCCCTCCCTCAATAGCTAAAGGGGATTTTGGAATTTCTCCATTTAACATTTGGGAACCTCAAGGACTATGGAACGCCTATTTTACAGACTCAACCAATTATTATATGACCTGTGGATTGTAAGTCAGCCTCTTTTGTATTCCTATAAATGTAAAAGTTCCGCCTCTAAAGGGCAGAATTTCATTTTTGAAATTTGGTGATAATGTTATTACAGCGCTTGTATTTGTTTTTGTAAAGAAACCTTTTTTTATATATACTTAAAGTATTTTTGATTCTTCAGGGACTTGAAATTTTCAAGTCCCAAAAGACAGCTACTGCGCATGTGCCGGGACTTCATTTCCAAGCGGGACTGAACGTCTCCGGCGGAAGTCCCACACACCATCGAAGGACCTCGCCGGAGGGGTAAGTATTAGTAAATGTGACCATCGATGTTTCCAGGTTCACTGCGAGGAGCAGCAAGCCTGGATTCCTGCACTAGTGCTCACTGCACTAATAATAGTAAATGGAGCCCTTAGTTCTGTATGTCTGGAGATCCGTTCAACAGGGTGGGACATTCCCTCCCACCGCCTATGCTCTGTAGGGATGAATGGTGGAGCATTTAAAATATACAGTCTGGGGTCTGGGTGGAATTAAAGGGTTACGTGGGTTACGCGGTTATAAGGGCTGCTGATCGCACATGTGACCTAAAGTGTGTACGACAGAGGGAAGTGCGGACTCTGACCTCCGTGTGAGCAGTAATCACAAGGAGGGGTCAGGATTCAGTCCTTGATGTTTAACTGCATATTGTGAACTGGCTTATCTCACTTACCTGTATTTTGGGATAAGTAAATTCTTGTTGTCTGTATATTAATTTAGCTGCTCTCTACATTTGAAAATATGTTTTGCATGTTCATGTTCTGCAAACCTATTGTGCTTTTCTTACTTCAGTGAGTAGAGCATTGAAAAGAGCACACTAACGGGACTTTGAACTTACTTCAGTAGCATTTTTAAGGATTCCATCTTTGATCTCTAAAATGTCACTCATAGGGAAGTGATGTTTTTATAGATGTTCAACTAGGCTGCTTTTATTGAATTTAATGGCTGGATATGGATATCAAGATAACAGAGTTTATCAAAAGAAAACATGGTCTTTTACCATCATCTACTAAACCTTTTAGACTTTGGCACACTAAAGCTTGTGCTTTCAGCATGGATTATTTGATTTCTTCTCAATCAATTGCTGTTAAGCCATCTTTGAATAGTGATTAAAAATACACACATAAACCTGAGGGCATACTATTAATTTATACAAAGAGAAAGTATGTACTTTGCAGTCAGCCATAAGTCAAAAGCCCTACCTATGTGAGATCCCCAAGCCTGACGTCCTTACACAGAAACTGAACATTGTACAACGGTAACATTATCTTGTTTGAAAGGATGCACATTAAAATATGTCTCAGTAACTGTAATCCTTCAAGATTAAGTTTCTGTTTATTAGTGAAATCAGTTCATCAGCATATAAAATACTTTACTCATCTTGGAGATTTGTGCCAGGATTAACCAGACCAACTGGAGGCTTAATTGATTTATATAACCCAGGTACAGATCAAGTATTTTTCCCAGGACAGTAGATCTAAAAGGCTAGATTCAATGATGACTGTGGTAAAAGATTAAGTTGTCTATTTATTAAAGTACAGGGTATTTTTTTGTTTTGTTTTTTTTATTAGTGAACATGCTTTCACAGGGCTGGGATACAGCTGGGACAGGCTCAGAAAGAAGCAGCCCGGGTCCTCATCACAACAAGGGTAACCAAAAACATAAAACTAGCGTGCCCCACTGCCCATCCCATGCCGCCACATTTATAGAATGCATTCATTTAATTAGTCAATTCTTTGGTTGACTCATTGTAACATCAACAGAAATAGTTTGTCCAGACTAAGCTGCGGGTTTGGAAAAGTGGAGATGTTGCCCATAGCAACCAATCAGAATCTAGCTGACATTCTCTAGTATGTAATAGGAAAGTGAGAGCTAGAATCTGATTGGTTGCTATGGGCAACATCTCCAATTTTCCAAACCCGCAGCTTAGTAAAACTGGCCCCATGAGGGATTTCTATGGTGAAATCTTTCCCTTAATATGGGGAAGGTCTAATCATTTACAAGGTCACTGAGTGCAGGTTTTTAAAATGACTAAATCAGCATAAACATGGGATACTAGTAAAAGAAGGTTGATGTAAAGGGCAATACTGCTTACATAAATGTGAATGAGTAACTACAATAACCTAATAAAATTTGGACTGGATCCAGACCCCCATACATCGCCAAATTCCGTAACAGATGTCCAGGTGAATGGAACTTAGTAAGGTGATCGGGGAGGGGAGGTGTTAAATTTTACAGAAGGATAAACTGTTATACAGACTGGTGATCCACACGTGAGACTTAAGGCTAAGAGAGGGGAGTGACAGGGGTGGTCCCCTCTTCCTTGTGTGCGGTAAACACAAAGAGGTCAGAATCCAGTCCATTCATCATAAAACTTTTGTGTCCACAAAAATATAAGGTCCCATGATACTGTAAAATCCCTATAATAAAGGTAAACAATATAAATAGATAAAATAAACAAAAATGGTATCTACTAATGTGCAATATGAATATTTAATATCCCTGGGGCCAAATTTTTTTTTCAGATTCTTGCACTTTCTATTACATACTAGAGAATGTCAGCTAGAATCCGATTGGTTTCTATGGGTAACAAACACCTCTACTTTTCCCAATTAGTAAATCTGGCCCCTAAAGTCTGTTATCCGAAACAAAGCCAAAATATTGAAATGCTGTAAATGAATAAACTCTCAGCGGATGAGACACAATCCAAGATATATACTATAAAGCTCTTAAAATTGTGAATTTAGGTAATATAAAATTCTACGACTACAGTAAATATAAATGTTCCGTAAGAGTGATTCAGAGATACTACAAAATGAAGTTAACCCCACCCCTAGTCTCAGGACTGCCACATGTGGATGTGTGTCCTTATTGTGAATGACACGGAGGCCACTTAACCGCAAGTAATCACAAATGTTGATTAACAACGCAAAACTTCTTTGTATTTATCGTTACACTTTTCTCTGCATATTAAATGTATTTTGCGATTGATTTTTTGCTATTATAATAATGCCACATTGTAAGTTTAACCCTTAATGTGCCTTGGAGCAACAAGCTACCAGCATAATGTATGCTAATTTCTATTTATATACTTTTTTACAATTTTGTTAACATTTTTTAACAAAAAATTTACATTGTTATTTTTCAAACAAAAAATGTAAAAAATCATTTCATCAACTTTTTATTTAATGCATTATTTTTATGTTTTATTTTGAAATATTTAAATTTATGCAAATAGAAATGTTTTCTACAGTGTTAAAGGTTTGATGGCATTAAAAACATGTACACAAGATGTATAGGCTAGCACCAAACCATTTGTTAATCAATGTAAGCGTGGTAGAGGACTATCTTATCTTTTCCGTGTGTATATATACTTTCGCACCACAATTACAGTTGTGAATCAGTCCTAACTTAAAAGGAATGCCCATACTGTACTGTGTGCAGCTCAATTGCATTAAGAGTCTTGCCCCAGTATCCATGGGTGTCGATGCATGAATCAGTCCTAAGTCAACTGTCCGTGTCTGTGAATCATTCAGCTATGATTTCCATGCCTATGATTGAATTCTGGGCATGCGCAGTATATCTGCTTGTCAAAATACACACAAAGGGTCTGATCCAGACCTACGCCGATGCACTGTGCGTACTAACGCACAGCGTATCAGCATGCACTCCCCTCCAACACTCCTGTGGCCAGCGTAATTGCACACTGTTACATCCTCTGAAGGCTACTCTAACTTCTGCCTGCGTAACAGAGTGTAATTACGCCGGCCACAGCACGTTATGTCCCAAATGCTCCCTCACACCCTCATTTGCTTACCTCTCCACGCCTTCCTTGCCTAACTACAGCATAGTTACGGCGAGGAACGGCCCCCTCGCTGTAACTACGCAACAGTTAGGGACGGACTACCGATCCTAAGGAACGAGTTTCCCTAACTACGCGTGCACAGATCGGCAGAAATGCCAATCTTATGCATATGCCCGCCGTAACTATGACGGCAGGTGTTAGTCTGGATCAGGCCCTAAGATCCTGGAATACTAAAGTCTGAATCAGGTCCTTTAACCTTAAATATTAACTTGAGACTGCTATAAAAACACAGACAAGCAGTCATGCATTCGATATAGGAACATTTTGGAGGACCTGGAAACAGACAATTTTTATTATTACTTCGGAACTTGCTCCTTTACTACTCTTGCATTATTTCCATGGAAGACATAAGTAAATCCCCTAAGAAACCCTCTTTAGACATTTTAGTTAAACATAAAACCACTATCCAGAATTTGAAAATAAGAAGAAACAGGTGAAAATACACACTTGGACAAAACCAACTAGAAATCCATTCCCTTATGATTATCAGTTTGATCAACTAATTATCAGCTGATCGGACTGGTAATCATGTAGTATATGGCACTTACCAGTTTGTAAGAAACACATTGACCAAATAATCAGATTTTAGTTGTCATTCCTGAAGTATCTGACCACTACTAATGAGGATCAGTATAAGGCATTGGTGAGATAATCCTGATTTACACAGTGTGTGTACACTATGCAATTTCGTCAGCAATCAGTGCGTTGGTGGGAGTCGCCACTGTGAAAGAGATATTATAGAAATAGAGGCAGCCGAAAGTTAATTTTGTCTGTCTCTATTTCGAAAATACTACTGTGAAATATTTTTTTAAATTCGTAAATATGCTAATCAACATACTTACCCTTCATTCATTCATAAATGTCGCCTGCCGCAGATCCGTCGCACTGCCGCAGGTGAGTAGGAATCTCTGGGCTAGGGTTAGGCTGGGGGACTCTTAGTGTTAGACTGCAGGAAGGAGAGTCTTAGTGTTAGGCTGCGGGGAGGGGGGTCTTAGGGTCAGGCTGCGGGGAAGGAAGGATTAAGTTTAAGGTAATGGAAGGAGTGGGTAAGGGTTAGTATTAGGGTAAGGGTAAGATTCATAGGGCCTGACCCAGAACAACGGCCGCCAGTGGAATTACATCCTGCTTGGCCGAAATTCCCGTTTTAAAGGTTGTGCACAACCTTCATACAACGCCGTAAGGGCCGGCGACGCATGTCATATCTTCGCCGCATCTTTTTTCTTCCATTGATTAAATGCTTCTCCTTCTGATAAAGGGCTGTTCAAGGCAACAACCTACACCCTCAGAGTGTATTGTTGGGACATTGACCAGAGCTTATGTACTTACACTAAAGTTTATTCTACTGTGAGTGACTTCAAACTAGAACTTTAACCAAGACACAGACAACTATTACTGAAGACAGATTTTCTTTTTTAACTGATTTTGCAAAGAATTTTCTCCACCTCTCAGACAAAAGCTACACAAATATACAGTGGGATTACAGCGTGTTAAGGTGAAAGTTATGTCAATCTTCCTCACAATAAAACATGTTCGATTCTGTGCAAACATTTGTAAAATACTTGTGAACTTTTGTTCTACTCATAAGGCTAGTCACAAAGAAAATGTTAATAGCTAGAAATACTTCTCTTTGTAACAGGTCTCAAAGAATTTACTATTTACCTATTTACTAATGGACACATTTTACTTTTTTTTTGTTTACTAGGGATTTAGCTAATAGCATAAATAGGGTATAGATTACAGTACTGTACATTTTTGGCTCAGTTCCCTTTCCACGTGCAGTGACTGATAAGTTGAGGGTAGGAAAGCATGTCTATAATGATCACCAGTAGAATAACACGCAGTGAATGTGACAAAGGGCCAGATCCAGAACTAATAAAGTCAGAGGACTTACACACATCGGCCCGGATCCAGAACAATGCTTCTGAGCGAATTTACGCGTGGCGGAGACGTAAAATCGCCTTTAAGTAAGTACTGCGTATGTGCACCATAGAAAATATGCTTCGTAATGCAGCGTAAACGTGAACGTATGGGCCATTCACGTATGTGTCACGTAAATCCTTACGTGTGGGTGTGCCAATTTTACGTTTGGCCAAAATACGTCTGAAATATATTATGTAGGCGGGGGTTTGTATTTAAAGTGTACAGTATGGGCGTGCTTAGCTGCGTAAATTCGTGTTGCACATACGTACGTGAGCGGATCACATCGGTTACATTGGCAAAAGTTAAGGTAGGGTTTGGAAAGCGGATCTTGACAAAATACGTACGTTCAAGAGGTGTGACAAGGGGAGTGTATAGAATGTACGCACACGAAAATACGCTACGCGAATAAACGTAGTTCTGGATCTACCCCATCATTTGCTTGAATCCTCTGACAAGTAACATCGGTAAATGCGCACCAGATGTTATGCAAGTGTACCTATAGACGTATGGAACTCAGTTCCGTATATTAGAAGTTACGATGAAGGGGTCGACCCTTCATTTATGCATGCTGTATCCCCACCATTCGGGGAAGGATAGGCTTGCAAATTAAGTGTCGGGGGCTGATGATCCGCCTCCAGATAGACGCAGATCATTGCATAAAAGTTAAGTCACTCTTAAGTCTCTCTCTCTTTCTCTCTCTCTCTCTCTCTCTCTCTCTCTATTTATCTCTCTCTCTCTTTTTCTCTGTCTCTGTATGTCTGTCTCTCTCTCTCTCTCTCTCTCTCTCCCTCTCTCTCTCTCTCTCTCTCTTTCTCTCTGTCTCTGTATGTCTGTCTCTCTCTTTTCTCTGTCTCTGTATGTCTGTCTGTCTCTCTCTCTCTCTCTTTATCTGTCTCTGTATGTCTGTTTGTCTGTCTGTCTCTCTCTCTCTCCCTCTCTCTCTCTCTCTCTCTCTCCCTCCCTTTCTGACATTTGGTAAACCTTCTCCAGACCTTGCTTTCCCCATACCCCATAGTCCTTGCTATAGTCAGCAGCGCTGTGAGAATCAATACGTGTAATAATAGGACACCTGTTCAGCTGCAGGCTCCTTTTCCAGTGATGTCGGGATATTCAGGCTTCCTCTATTTTATGGGAGAGGATTCAGACCAGGAATGCAATTAAGTCTACTACTTCCTAAACTCTTTCATAGTAGTAAGATGTCTTAAAATTAGAACACTGACCATTTAAGATCCTTTATTATGTGTATATTACCTGACCTATTTATTCACCCTCCCAGGAGGCTTAAACAGTATCCTTTATTTTTATTTCATAAGAAATTCTCTAACTGCTGATATAGAAACATCAGTTAGAATGTGGCAATGTTGCAAATAACATTAACATACTTGGGAAAGGGATATAGTTGCCGATACGAAGGGCCTACTGTCGTCAATGATACAACCAAAAACGTAATTTTGACTGTACCATTGACGACATTGTGAAAATATGCTGTTCATTCGTAACGGCCACGATGTTGAATTGTCTTATTTGACAATGTACCTGTTCTGGTTCAGGTTAGGCTGCAGTCCAGGAAAAGTTAGGGTTAGAATTCATAAAGGGCAGGGATTAGGGTTAGGCTAGAGAGAGAGGGGAGGCTTAAGGTTAGGCTGCAAGACTGGGATGGATAGGGTTAGGGGTGGGTTAGTATTAGGCTGCAGGATAGGAAGGGTTAGAGTTTGGAGAGGGGAGGGATAAGGTTAGGCTGCAAGACAAGGCTAGTTAGGGATAGGGGAGGTTTAGGGCTAGACTGCGCAATATGGAGGGTTAAGGTTAGGTTGCTAGAAGTTGAGGGTTAGGGGGAGGGTTTGGATAAGGGTTAGTTTTAGGGAAAAATCGACTATGATGCCATTGCAAAAATGGAATCTTGATTCCTTGCGATTTCCACACTGTCTTCATTAGAGCTGTAAAAAAATTACTGCTTTCTCGGCTGCATTGCCAAATGTTACAAATTGGCACATCATACTGGTGAAACACACTGATTGGGAAATAGTTATTCTCACTTAAGAACTTGTTTCATGCAGCCTTATTCTTCTGTTTCATATTTTTTTTTTGTGGACAAAGTGACAAATTGCTGGGGTGAATGGGGATCATTACTGAAACAGCAGGTTCCCAAGCTACAGCTGAAAGTGCTTGTGCCAAAAGGGCTACTGCCATGTGGTTGCTGGTGTTCCCTGGAGCCCCTAATGATGAGGACATGCTTGGCTGTAAGCTCCTAGCAGTTCGCAGCCTCTGGTGGTAACTATCATTGACAGGGAGACTGGTAACTGCAAGTGGCCTGAGACAGAAAATAAATGAGAATGCCTTAGACATTTGTGAGATGGAATACACACTGAAAATAAGCACCAGTAGGTAAGATGGAGAACACACTACTGGAAGGGAGTGCACTAGAGTAACTAACAGCCTGCACAGGGAATGTATTCTACGGCTCACAGGGTGGAGAGTACACACGCAAGGACCACAGAATAGTACTCTCTACAGAGAGGGCAAACAAACAGGGAAACACGTACTGACACACACACTACCAGAAATAAGGTAGAGACCAAGGTTAAAGAAGAGAGAACAGGTAATAGCAAGACACACCAGGGGCCAGATTTACTAAGCTGAGGAATATGAAAAGTGGAGAAGTTTCCCACAGCAACCAATCAGATTTTAGCTCTCTCATTTTCCTATTACATACTAGAAAATGTCAGCTAGAATCTAATTGATTGCTATGACAAACATCTCCACTTTTCCGATCCTGCAGCATAGTATATCTGCCTCCAAGAGATAAAAAGCAAAAGAACTGACAGGCAAGACTCAGAGAACATGGTGCTATAACTGGCAATGTGTGCTACCGACTATTAATAAGGGGTGCTTGCCTGCCATAGATCAGCAACCAACACACCTCCTGATTCTATTGGTGGGCAGCAAGTGAGTGACTTTAAGCACCTGGCACTAAGGTAGCTTTCCTAGTGGCTCTACGTTTACATGCAGCCACGCTGCTTGTGATGGCGCGTATAGGAGGAACTCGATGCCAGCTAGCAGATAATAGTTTACATGTTGCCATAGGCAACCTGCCAGCATGTAACATTCCCATTTTTAACTGTTGGGCAAAAAAAAGTTTCACACAAATGAGCAATCTTTTATGTGTATTTTGCCAATTCTAAGACCAACTTAAGAGCAGTATTTTACCAATTGGTTATAATACTATATAGTCATTTTTTGCAGCACAGTTCTATTGAGTGGTAACGTTTTTAATTCACAAAGCATAATAAGAGTAGACAATACATCATTCCATAAAAGTCAGCTTTGTTTAATTATTAGCTGTTTCAAGCTGTAAAAATACATTGTGTAATCACATTGCACTTAATACTCACATAATGGAACAATGAAGGAGAATGTTTGAATTATGGAAATTTAAACTGTATGCACTTATTTATCTTGTATGTTAATTGTTTGAACTTTTTACTAATGTAAACTTTTGTAATTTTAAATAAATATAATAGGAAACTTTCGCTGGTGTCAAAAAAAACCCAGTGTAAATTTACTTTGCAAATAGGCTTTATAGTCATGGCTTGTGCTGCAAATCTGGAAATGTCCATTGAAAGGTGTCTTGAATTCTTTTGAGCACATTCTTTGTACATCAAAGGGAAATAAATATTATTTTTATTGTCTTTCTGTACACAGCTCAGGGAAATATATAGGCTCTGGGAGCAATACAGTTATGTGGAAATTGTTTCGTGCATATTTTTGGGATTGGATGAACTGCGCATGCTTAGTAACTTTATTTACGCTATTTACGTTGAATTTGCGCTTGGAAGTCCATTAGGCACTTGCTCGTGAATCGCACTTCGGAACATACGTGCGGAGAGGCGTAGTTGAAATCCGTACGGACAAAGTTACCGGAAAGTGGGTGGGGGGAGGCATTTAAATGACCATTTGAAGGTGCGGTTAGTTAGATACGCACGTACGTAAGTGTTATGCGCATGTAAATGCACACGTAGAGGTGCCCTATGGAGTTGTAAATTACAGACAACACGGCCGTGTGAAGGGAGTGTCATGGGTGTGGCCTTGCAACGTACATGCATATAATTGCGTACCTTTTACTAACGGATCTGTGACTACGGTGCATTGTTCCATTATTTTTTTTTGTCCTTATCCTTGATATGGGGATCCAGGCTTCCATGTTTTACTGAGCTTCTGTACGTTTCATTTTTTCATGGTGGGCTCTCAGCTACGCTGTGCATGTGTGCGACTCCTTGCTAATCGATTAGGACGCCCTCTGTCTTATCCATGCGAGCAGGGTTGAGTTTGCTTGTAGGTATTTCCTCATAGTCAATTTATGCCTCTTCTTAGCTGTCATCATTTTTATATTTTAAATGACTTGGTTAACTTAGATTCATTAAGTGGGACAATATATATAGGAACAGGAGAAAGTGGCAAATAGCGTGAGGATTATTGTGTTTTTTGTAGGGGTGGATTTTGGCACAGTAAACAGTCAGTTCCCAGCTGTATAAATGTGCTGTAAACCATGGTGACAATAGGCTACATGTATCTATTGGTGAGGCTATTGCTTTTGCGTCTGGATGGAGCTGGTTCCTTTCTGGAATGCACCCTCCAGATGTTACGTTAGTGTTAAAAGCGTAACACTAACGTTATTTCCATCATACAAAACTTAGTTCCGTGCGATGGGATTTACATAGGAAGGGGAAGTTCACTCCCCTCTCTCATTCGGACGGACAGACTCCCACACGTAGGAAAGTGTGCAGGAGTCTGGATCTGGTCCATAGTCTGGTCCAAACTAAACACTTATATAAGTTTTAGGTGGCTGTGGCTTTATACGGGACATTAAGTGTCTCCATAGTATGGCTAAATGTGACTGGAGATTATTTTAGCCCCACAGTTACACCACCCTCCCCATATTATATATTATACCTACAATCACACCACCCTCCCCACATTATATATTATAGCCTCGCAGTTACACCACTCTCCCCACGTTATGGGCTCTTTTTACAAAGATAATTTTAGTGCGATAGGGCCAGTTTTCACTTCAAAACTGGTCCTATCGCATTAAAATGAAGTGTGCCATATTTACAAAATGTCGGAGCAGAGTTTTACACTTCGCTCCCGTCGTCAGACTAACGCCAGCTCAGGCTGGCGTTAGTGGCAAGTATTCCGCCGATGTCCCCATATACCCCTCTTTTCCTCCCCCTAATAGCTGTTATTAGGGGGAGGAAAAGGGGGGCATGTATGAGGAGACCGTCGGAATACATCACAATAGTGCCCTAGTTAAAAAAAAATTATAAATAAATAAAAAAAAAATGATAAGTAAATAAATAAATAAATAAATAAAAAATAGAAATAAACATTTACTCACCTGTCCGGGCGTCCCGTCAGGCTGCAGCTGTCCGGTCCCGGCATGAACACACTGCACATGCGCAGTGTTTCTCATGTCAGGACTTGGAAAAATTTCAATGTGCCAAAACAGAAGCATTGCGTATGTGCAGTGTTTCTCATGTCCTGCGCATGTGCAGTGTTTCTCATGTCCTGAGCATGTGCAGTGTTTCTCATGTCCTGCGCATGTGCAGTGTTTCTGATGTCCAGAGCATGTGCAGTTTTTCTCATGTCCTGCGCATGTGCAGTTTTTCTCATGTCCTGCGCATGTGCAGTTTTTCTCATGTCCTGCGCATGTGCAGTTTTTCTCATGTCCTGCGCATGTGCAGTTTTTCTCATGTCCTGCGCATGTGCAGTTTTTCTCATGTCCTGCGCATGTGCAGTTTTTCTCATGTCCTGCGCATGTGCAGTTTTTCTCATGTCCTGCGCATGTGCAGTTTTTCTCATGTCCTGCGCATGTGCAGTGTTTCTCATGTCCTGAGCATGTGCAGTGTTTCTCATGAAAATTCTCACTGAAATTTTTCTAAGTTTCAATTGAGAGATACTGCGCATGTGCAGTACTTCATTCATGCATCGCATGAATGAAGTGTACTGCGCGGACCCGGCGGATCATCGCGGGACCTCGCAGGAAGGGTGAGTATTTGTAAATCATGTGAAGGAAGCTGCCAGGCTCGCTGCGATGATAAGCGAACCTGATGCAGCTTCCTTCACAGGGAACGAGGAAGATAAGTAAATAGAGCCCTATATATTATAGCCACGCAGTTACACCACCCTCCTCACATTATATATTATAGCCCCACAGTTACACCACTCTTCCTACATTATATATTATACTCCCAAAGTCACACAACTATTACCACATTACCCACACTCTGCATTTTAGTGACCACTATACAATAGAAACTGCATTGTAGTGACTGACATACATTACATAGTGCACCCTACTGATAGCTTTACAGTACACACTGCACCCTACTGAACACCATATACCCATGTAGCAATCAATATACACATTTTTATTGTTTTTTTGTTACATATATTGGGCCAGATCCAGAACAACGCTTGTGAGCGAATTTACGCGTGGCGGAGACGTAAAATCGCCTTTTGGTAAGTACTGCGCATGCGCACCATAGAAAATACGCTCAGTAATGTAGCATAATTGTGAACGTATGGGCCATTCACGTATGTGTCACGTAAATACTTACGTGTGGGCGTGCCAATTTTACGTGAGTCCAAAATACGTCTGAAATACGTTAAGTAGGCGGGGGTTTGTATTTAAAGTGTACAGTATGGGCGTGCATAGCTGCGTAAATACGTGTTGCCCATACGTACGTGTGCGGATCACTGCGGTAACGTTGGCAAAAGTTAAGGTAGGGTTTGAAAAGCGGATCTTGACAAAATACGTACATTCAAGGGGTGTGCCTAGGGGAGTGTATAGAAGGTACGCGTGCTTAAATACGCTACGCGTGGAAACGTACGGCAGACGTAGTTCTGGATCTACCCCGTTATTTGTACTACTTTTACCTAATAGAGAATTTGACCTTCGTACAAACACTTCAATACATAGGAGAGGAAAATGATCAGTTTTGGTGCAATCACTTCCTATGTCATTTGAAAGTATTAAACTTTATTCATATTATTTAAAATTAACTTCTATTAAAAACCTAGAGAAATAGAGTGTATTAAAAATATGACCTGACTAAAGGTAATATATTAAATTAGAACATTTTACTTTCACGTTTATAACTGATGAAGGAGGTTGGGAACACTGAGATTTTTATTACTTCCTCCTCACAGCAGCATCATCTGAAGCAGAAACTGCAGGTGTGTATTACAGTTTATCATTACTTTCCCACTTACTATTGCTGTCAAAATGGACAGGAATACAGGCATTTGTTCATTGTAATAGTGTATAATATATGTAGCATAGATGCAAAAAAAAAATCAATAAAACAATGTGTGAAAGAGAATATAATAACGTGTGATCATAACTGAATGGAAACTACTGTAAATGGTAGTCAAGCAACCAGGAATACACAATTGAACTTTGCAATAAATCACTATAATTACTTCAGTTCTGCTAAGTCTTCTAACTGGTAAAATGTTTCAATGTTTTACAGCTAGTAAAATAGGCAGTATGAAATATATTTTCTCTTAGTCAGAATAAAAATGAAATAAACTAAAATAAGTTAAGACTGAAACTTCTGTTTTCTCACCAGCACCTGTTATGATTTACTCCCACACTCCAAAAACATGCTAACAGGCTTATTGGCTGTTGACTTATAATGAGCCATAGTCTGTGTGTGATGATACTATATAAAAACATGTAATGAATGAATAATCAGTTATTGAAAGCATACATAGTGTCACGGACAAACTTGGTTGGGTATTCGTCTGGGTTCCCAGGGACGTGATAGGGTTTCAGTGTGATGTTGGAAGCTAGAGGGTTTGATATGTGATGTGCTTATGTGTTAGTGGGCAAAGGAGTGACAGGACTGGACAAAGCAGATTTGGCTAGACTGGACTAAACAAGCTTGACTGGAGTGGACAAGGCAGGCTTGGCTGGACTGAACAAAACAAGCTTGACTGGACTGGACAAAGCAGACTTGGCTAGACTGGACTAAACAAGCTTGACTAGAATGGACAAGACAGGCTTTGCTGGACTGTACAAAAAATCTTGACTGGACTTGACCAGGACTTGACTTGACCTGGACTGGACCAGGAGACATGTACTGGAACAGGAATAACAAGCTGCAGACTGTCCATTACAGACTTGAAAAATCAGGCTGATTACTGCTGGCTGGTTTTGCGGGCTGAAAGCTACAAGCTGCAAACTGCAGACAGAGATCTCTCAAGGAGAAAACAAGAACCAGACACTTTGAATAACTAAGTTGCTCTGGCACTGTGGATACAGTGCTCGGGGGTTTAAATAGAATGTCCATGATTGGATAGTCTGGTTATGTGATTCCTAGAGATGGACTCTAACTCTAACAAGTCATGGGATGATTGCAAGATGGCAGCGCCCATGATATAGTCCAGGAAGCATAGTAATGGCCCAAAAGGGAAGCAGACAGATGACCCCTGATGCGGTAAGTACAGCGGTTTGTGATGCATGGTGTAAGAATACATCTGTATTGTAACTGAAACACTGGAAATTTGTGCAATATTTTTAAATCTTTTAATCAGGATATTATACATAAGTAACTTTACAAACATTATAATATTAAAACAGATTCAGAGCCCAGTGTGACTTATGTCCGCATGGAGATCTGTAATTAACCTTGAAAAAGCTGTGTTCTGGTCTCCCTCTCTGCATCTCCGGTGGTGACTCCCTGTACTGCAGTCTACTTACGTTTTGCTACCATGCTTGTAATCTTGTAATCTTACCTGCTATTTGATGTGTTCGGCTTCAGGTAGGGATATGTAGTGGCCCTTAAGTAGGTGAAGCGCCACTGTGAGGTGGCTTTATTATTTTCATTTATTTCTTTTTTTGGTAGTACAGGGTTATTTAGGGTTATTTGCTGCCACTTTAAGATTTTGTCACCATTGACATTGTTATACCGGAGTTGCTGAGACCTTTGTTTTTTAATATTTATGTCTGTATGATGTGTCATGTTTTGTCTATAGACTCATTTTAAAGGACATATTACTATGTATAGAGTTAATAAAGTTTTCTATGATTGTAATAAATTGTGATGTGGAGTGCACTTTAATTCCTTTGGTCTTGGAGGTTTCACTAGTCTTGTGTGGTTCCTCATAGTATGTAAAGATCTGTAATTAAGCCTGGAGGAGGGGAGTGCACGCCCCTGGCACTCCCCTTTTTCTAACGGAGTTCCATGTGGAACTGCTTCTCCCCACCTCGGTACTTAATTAGCATGCATTACCCCATCTATGTGGCAGGGCTTAGGCATCTGGATATTAAGTGCCGACCCCTTTTACGGAAGCTCTTCGTACATCATGCTCGCGTCAGATGTTACATGTCAAGGGGACTTATGCAAATGACTTTTGCATAAGTCCCCTTCCAAGCCTAAGTCTGAATCAGGGCCATTGTGTGCATTTAAACTTGCAAAACACTATACATAATAAGGCATTCCGAGGTCCACATGTCAGCCAAATTGTCAGATGTTACGACTCCATGTGTAGAGATCTGTCCAACAGGTTGCCACGTCCTCTACGTCCACCTAAACTCTGAAATGTGTGCTGGGGAGGGGGAAGAATTACAATTTTACAGTCTTGTTGGATTTAAGTAGTTCCTTGCAGATCAGATGAATTGCACAGGTGACTTAAGTCTACCATATGGCAGCGTCACTGACCTAAAATCCGCGTGAGAGAGGGGTGTGAAAAGAATGTTCACTACCCTCTTCCATATGGATTGCCAGACCTCCGCACAGAGTATATTTTTATATATAGTATATAGTCCTTTCATTAGCATTGCAATTATTAAATAAAGTTCTTTGCTTGCTTTAAGCAATGCTGTAGTTTTACATCTACATTGTTCATATAATAAAGTAATTGATTGTTAAACCTACAGAACATAGATTGAGAAACTGCCTTTACCATTGCAATCAGTCATACAGTCCAAAAGGCAGCCCAAGTACCACAATAAATGAACAGCGTACTCTAAATATAGAAAATCCATGAATAATTATATTCACTGCAATATAATTTGCAAAGAGCTGTGCTAAGAAACTTGAGGATGTTACATATGCCATGGAGTGGGACTATTGTTGAGTTAGATTTTCAACTTTAAACAGAAAAATATGAATGCAATAACCGCACGCAATGATACCATATGCAAAATAATGAAGATCCAGTCGCAAGTTGTGTTCCAAGGCACAAAAAGATATATTACCAACAATGGGCTGGATCCAGACTTAAGAAGGAGCTTGAAATTAAGGACCTGATTCACACTTAAGAAAGTTCTAAAAATAAGAACCTAAAGTTACTCCTGAGCAAAACCATGCTGTTTTCAGGGGGAGTCAATTTTATTGTATTCTTTGCATGCAGGAATACATCTTTGAATAGCTTACTGAAATCAGATACTGACCAGCTTTACTATTACACTGTTATTTAGACTTGGGCTGGGAAATATCACATCTCAACACTAGTACTGTTTGCAACAGATCAAATATGACGCCCCTGCAATCAACATGGTTTAGCCCAGAAGTGACTTTAAG
>WWET01001473.1:31120-48294 GCA_011038615.1 Limnodynastes dumerilii
ATTTATTTATTTTGTGCGGCTTTTATAATAAACCAATTTTAGTGTGATATATAGCTATAATATATATAACTTAATAATCACAAAAGTATTATTTACTCAATAATGAAACAAACATATATGAGGGACACTTTTATTACTTACTATTATTACAACTTTTGGGAATACTTTCTTTACTATTTTCCATACATATTCCTAAATAGCCCTGTCCATCGGCTTCCACACTTTGGGCTGGATCCAGACTTAAGAAGGAACTTGTAAATAAGGGACTGATCCAGAACTACGCTGATGTGCTGTGCTTAATAAAGCACAGCGTATCGGCATGTACTTCCCCCAACACTCCCCTCTGTCGCAGCATATTTTTCCTCGCTTACGCCGGCTGAAGGCTACCCTAACTTCAGCCGGCGTAAGCGAGGGAAAATACGCTGCAACAGGAGCGTATTAACAAAAACCCCTCCCTCCCTCCTTCATTAAACTACCTCCCCCCGCCTATCTACACTAACATTTGCGTAGTAATGGCGAGGGACGCCCCCTCAGCCGTTACTACGGATGCCCGATCATAGATCGGGTGTTTCCATAGTAATGGCGGGCAACATCTGGCCAGCACATGCGCAGATCAGCATTTCAGCCGATCTTATGCTTACGCCCGGCGTATTACTGCTGGGCAGCGTACTTTTGGATCAGGCCCTGAGAGAGGAAAGTCACACCTGGACCATGTTGATTTCAGGGGGAGTCAAGTTACTTGAATTTTTTGCATGCAGGGATACATCTTTGAATTGCTTACTGCTAACAGTTACTGACCAGCTTTACTATTACAGTTATTTAGACTTGGGACAGGAAACATTACTTCTCAACTTTATTACTGTTTGCAACAGATGAAATTTGACTCCCCTGAATCAGCATGGTTTAGCCCAGGAGTAACTTTACTCTCTTAATTTCAAGCTCCTTTTTAAGTCTTGATCCAGCCCTTTATCATCAAAGCTATTGCCTGAGATATCTGTCAATAAGTATATACCACAAGCCTGTTAGATGCATATTATTGGAGGATTCCAAATGATCATTAAAAGGTATTTTTGGCTTTATTAGTTTGGAACACTTGAATATTGCCATAACCCTTCACATGATAATGTTCCTAGACACTTTTTTTTGGATCCCAGTAGCTTGATTGGCTCATATAGCATGGAGCACCTATATTGCTTTTTCTTGTAATATGCGCTATGTTCTCACATTCTTTGGATATTACAGCATGGTTATACTCTTTTGGAGACTTATATAGTTCCTTGTGTATATAAATTAGTAATGAATTACTTCTGTTAGTCTGAATGTTTTTAATGTTCTTTATTATTTATATATTAAAGGTATAAAATTTATCCTACTGCTCGGCTTCTTTTTCTTAAGTGGTGATTAATTTCAGACACAATATTACACATATTGGTGGAGCTGTGTTTTTCCTTTTTGTTTGCAACCTATTTTTAAGAATGGAGACAAGACCTTCTTCACACAGCTGCTTTCACTAAGCACCATTGGACTTTATGAACCAGATTCTCACTTAAGTATTTCTTCTTATTTTACGCTATCTACGCAACATTACGTAGAATGCGTAGTTCTTCTTCTTTTACACTATGTAACATTTTGTTACATAGATTGCGTACATCTGGTCTTTAAAGACCACATGTACGCAATCTACGTAATGAAATGTTACACAGATAGCTTAAAATAGTTACTACGCATGCATAGTAGCCATACACATATAACTACGCTCGAAAGAAGAAGAAATACTTAGGTTAGAATCCGGCCCTATGTACTTAATGGCATTTTATCTTGGATTTAACAAACAAGAAACTGGTAGCCTTTTTTTTTCAACCACTCTCTGCATTTGCCACAGGACTGAAAGAAATACTGTCAAAACAGAATACAATTAATTAGCATTCTAATACAGTGATAAGCCAAAGATAGATTTCCCTAGAGGTTCTAGGCTTGTATCAGACATTTTTGATTAATAGCATCCTATTTTCTTATCACCTTCACTACAGTTTGTTTTAGTGATATCATGTTTCCTGTCTTTAGTAACTACTTAATATTTTTATTTTTTATATATTTTAACAAAAGCGAGTTTAGCACAAGATATCAAAACAAAAGTTTATTCTAAATGTTGATAATTGTTGATAAACTACAAACTCTCTTTTTAGAGGCACAGTACAAGTGACTAAGACTTAGTACAAAATGGAATCCAGCCTTCACCTTTTCACAGAAACCATTGCAGCAGAGACACTGCTATTACAGCCAGTGGGTATATGACCACAGAAGTGCTGTCAAGCATACCAACACAATAGGAAATACCCATCCCAGGTGCAACTTAACTGTTTACATAGCTCAACTACAAAAAAAAATGTTTTAGTTGCTTTGAATGAATTTGGCGTCATTTGGAGTTGCTAAATTCAAAAATGAATTGGCAATTGCTCTTTAGATAATTGATATAATCTATTAATAGGGAACTTAGCTATAACATTTGCATATGGAAATTTACTAGAACATTCTGGAAGGTGAGAAACCTGAATATTTTAGGTTCCCCCCCCCATGATCATTCTAGAACAGGGGTTCTCAATCTGTGGTATGTGTACTTCTGGGGGTAAGCAATGTAACTGGGAAGGGTTATAAGGAGTTAAAGCATCCAAAAGTATTTTTATATTAACCACAACAATACTGATGGCAGAGGATATATCTAATAAAATATATTGGAGATAGAGTGGTAAATCTAAAAAAAAGATCAGAAAAATATATAATAAAAACATATGGGAAATGGATATGTATCTGCATCATAAAGTCACAAATAGGAAAACTGAAGAAATATGTAAAAGGCTAAGGAGTTGGTAATAGCAGAACCATAGCAAGAGTGAAGGGAGGGATGAAGGTGCAGAAGAGAATTAAGGAAGTGTCATGAGGATAGAATGGATTGGTTAGTGGTACTTGACCTGATTGCATAGGGGGCAACTGGTATACAACAAAAAAGGTCGAGAACATCTTTTCTAGAATATTCCTCCTCCCTATATAAGTGATAAGTAATCCAACCAGCAGCTAGTTGGCAGATGAGCGGTTCGCGTCTATTGAGGTTTTTTTTTCCTCATCCATGTAATATATTTTTATGCATTTAATTAGTGTCAATTAGTAAAGTTGTATATGATTTATGCTCTCTGACGAAACCACATAAGGAGAAATGCATAAGAGCTGGTATTTCTTTGTGTCTACCTGCAACTGAACCACCGGTCCACCTTTCATCATTTGCTACTATTACCTAATGCACCGGACCGCAAGTCGGCTCGTTAATTTCTGAACACCAGTCCACTACAATTGACTGATTAGCCTCAAACATACAGTAGGCTAGCAGAAACAAACTCCAAGAGCTCTGGTCACTGATCCATACAAGCTATATTTTATCGAGGGTGATTTATCACAAGCTGAGTCACCGACATCTAGACAAACTCAGCCTCTGTACCCTCCAGCCTGCTTACTGAGCCCAGACCATCGGCACACATCGGCAGGCTTCTTTTCAAGGCAAAATGAGTGTTTGGAAAATCCCCAAACTACTCTTCTAGCGCGCAACTATAATCTCAGGCATAGGGTCCCTTACAAGTAACCTGTCACATTATGTGGACTGCCATCTCCAGCCATACGTCGGTAAACTTAAATCCTATATTAAGGATACCAGAGATTTTCTTCAAAAAATTTAAAACATTGAATGGAAGGACTCCTATTATCTCATGTCATGTGACGTAGAATCTCTATATTCCAATATCATACATGAAAAGGGTATTAGTGTGATAGAGGACGTATTGGCTGGAGATGACAGCCTGGGTGCCCCTCTGAGGAATTTCTTGGTGGAGGGTATATTGTTTATTTTTAAGCACAATTGTTTTATTTTTGAAGGGGTTTATTATTTACAGCGGAAGGGAACGGCCATGGAAACGAGATTCGCCCCCAGTTATGCCAACTTATTTATGGGCGCATTTGAACAGAAATATATCTGGGATGGCCCATTCGGGGCGAATCTCGTTTCCTATGGCCGTTACATAGACAATTTATTCTTTGTTTGGGATGGGGATCTATCTTCACTTTCTGATTTTTTAGTATATATCAATAATAATACATTTGGGCTTAAATTTACCTCCTGTCAAAGTCAAATTTCACTAAACTATTTAGATATAACGGTAAAGGTGATGGATAATAAACTAATAACCTCTAATTACAGCAAAGAAACAGATACCCGTCACTTCTTACATTATCACAGTAGTCATGAAAAGAATTGGAAAAACAACATTCCTGTGGGACAGTTCCTGAGATATAGAAGGAACTGTTCCACAGAAGAAGAATTTCAAATGCAAAGCCAAGTATTGAGAGAGGCATTCAGGGCTCAAAAATATCCGGAAGATATAATAGATAGTGCTTACCATCGCGCCTTAGGGACAAACAGGGATGAACTCCTTTCTATAAGAAAAGATAAAGATAGAGGGCCACTAAATAGGGATAAAAAAGAACAGAATTATAATATGTCATTTGTCACCCAACATACATCCTACTCACATCAGATCAGGAAAATAATAAAACACAACTACCCAATTTTGCAGCTAGATAACATCTTAAAACCCGCACTGAAGGACACCCCTAAAATAATATTGCGGAAAGCTAAAAACCTGAAGGATAATTTGGTCCATAGCTTCCTGAAAAAAGAAGAAATTTCAACATGTACATTAGAAACATGGTTACCAGAGAAACCAAAGGGTTTCCACCAGTGCGGGCGTACTAACTGCATCTCGTGTAAACATACCAATAAAAAGAATTTGGAATTTTTCTCGAGAGATAAAAAGGAAAAGTTCATAATTAAATCATTTATGAATTGCAACAGCGAATTTGTTGCATACCTCCTGGTCTGTGTGTGTGGTAGGATGTATGTTGGTAGAACGACTAGAAAGGTGGGTGTTAGATTTTTAGAACACCGTAGGAATATTTTGAAGGGCAACATTAAACATTCAGTCTCCCGACATGTTCAGGAACAACATGCGGGTGATGTAAATGTGATTAAGTTCATGGGCATTGAACAAATAAAAATAACGGCCAGAGGAGGGGATAGGTTTACTACCCTATGTAAAAGGGAAGCCTACTGGACCTATAAATTAGATACACTAATGCCCGTGGGACTGAACGAAATAAGAGAACTGAATCATTTTTAAAGGAAAGGTTTCTTTCATTTGGGATAGATAGTAGTCATATAAGATCTCTTAATAATTTCGAAATGACAATACAATGGTTGGGACTAAGTGTACTAAATATTTATGTAATATCACATTGGGTGATTGATAAGAATCCACATATAGAGGAAAGGGTTTATCTAAGAAGTAGTATGGGTATATATATAAGAATTAGATATTATTTTTAAATTATTTTAAGATGAATTAATACATTAAAAATAGGGAGATAAGCTATTAATATAAATGTATGGTACCCCTATATAAGGGATCCTACTATTATATTATAATTTCACATAAAGATCACTAGTAAATAGTTAATAAATCCTGGGTAAGGATGGTTAGATTATCACTATATTCACGAAAATTGGTAATAATATAAATAATGAGTACATAGATAACTGGAAAGAAATTTTTATGTTATCAATTGTCATCTAAATAAATAATAAGGATACACTAAAATAAAACATGTTATCACGTGGTGTACACCGTACCTAAGCAGTTTTAATTTTAACCACACACACACATTGATAGTTAGAAAGTTACTACATTATAATCACTTAGTTTATATTATATGTATTACTGGAAAAATAGATACTTGGAGGACCATATGTCACTGGAGTGTCATTTGGAGAATTATGGGAATTATGATTATGTTTATTTAGAATAACATTTTGCCACTAAGGTTAAATTGAAGCAAGAAAGAAACTTTGTCTCGAATGAGGAGATAATTTTGTCAAATCTGAATACTATATAGTTGCCCGGATAAGGAGTGAAATAAGATTGTATTGCTAATAGTTTAAGCTATCTAAAAGCATAAAAATACTAATAACCTACAAATAAAGAATATCTACCTTCTAAGAGATAGAATGGAGAATTGTGAGAAAGGGTATATATGGGATAAATGGGTTATATATAAGTTATCCCCTATAAGGATATCCTCCGATATAGGCTAACATAACTTTTAGGTTAAAGTATCTTGAGCATATGTTTACATATGTATATATACGTATATGCATGTATGTGTGTGTATATCAATATGTTCAGGTTTTCTTTATAACAACCATTTTTATTTTATTAGTTATGTTTTTCTTTTTCTAAGAAACATTTGTTTTATTATTGTTTTTTTCTTTTAATGGTAAACGGTATTAAGAATAACTTTTGCTTTAAATAAATTAGGGATATATATATATAGTCTATAATCTATATAGACTGTGTATGTATATATACATATTCATTTTTCTGCACAAATAAACTAGAGACACATATAGTCTATGATATATATTTATTGTTTGCCTATAGTCTTGTAGTCAATATTTGAGTTGTATCTTTCTCTTTTGTTTATAATTAAATACGTCTCCCGGTATAGTGAAGCAACCCATCATGGGATTAATGGACATGAGTGGTAGTAATCAACAATCACCTGATACTATATAATGGGAGTCCGGATATCCATCTGTTACCTTCTGATGAAACCTAATTATAGGAGAAACGCGTAAAGGAAAAAGCACCATACGCACAGCGTTTATTTCCTTCCTTCCCTGGCATACCTATACTGCCGAAATATTAAGGATACTCTGGGCAACATATCACGCTAAATAAGGGAGCTCCCTCACCGATTTGTCTGTTGGAAAAAAGAGGAAACACAGTCAGCCTCTGTAGAGATCAGCTTGCACGGGACCTATCCCGCCGTGGTCGGCCAGAGCGGCGTCCGGAGGGAAGTACAAAGACCTCCGTGTATCAGGCTCACCAAGGAACATTAAAAGGGCTCCAGTCGTGAGTATGGCATTGATAACTGCCATTGGAGTCAGAGCCATCCCAACCGAATAGTGAGTACCGTTGTATGTTCTCCCGCAAGCCAGCTGCTTCTGTTGTCTGCTTGCACGGGACCTATCCCGCCGTGGTCGGCCAGAGCGGCGTCCGGAGGGAGGTACAAAGACCTCCGTGTATCAGGCTCACCAAGGAACATTAAAAGGGCTCCAGTCGTGATTTGTATTGGTACAACTGCCATTGGAGTCAGAGCCATCCCAGCCGAATAGTGAGTACTGTTATATGTTCTCCCGCAAGTCAGCTGCTTTCGTTGTCATTCCTGCACAATTTGTATGCACGGCACAAGATCTTGTTCACACTGCCTAATTATCAGTATTTACTGAATTTTTTTGTATTGGAGTCTCAATCAGCTCTATATAGAGTCCATACTTTACAGCATTTTTTCCTACGGACTACAAGACTGTGTGATACTATATAAATACCACTAACACCCTGCAAGGTGAATGTGTCTGGACAAAGTACTAAATTGATAATCAGAGTAATCCCTAGTATTGGTTAATTTAGAGTCATTATATGACCAACTTGGAAGAAGGAATCACCCTAATATTTTGTATAAATAAGCCCTGTCGACAGGCATACATCTAATTTATTGGGTGCAAACAATATATACGCTCAGTGTGTATACTTTATATATTTTATACAATTGTTTTACAATATTTGTTGTGTGTACAATTGGGATTTGTTTCCCATCTTTCTTTGTTTATCTTGATTTTAATAAAGAATACCGTTTTTATAGGCTATTTCCATAGCGCAACTCTATCTTTTGTCCTTCTTTTCAAGGCTACGGTCTCCAGCATACCCTGTGGACTGGAAAAACCTTTTTCACCTTTTGACTTAGAAGTCTCCGGGTGCTCCGACTTGACAATCGAGTCTAACCATCTACGTGCATCGGCGGGCTTCTCTCTACGGCTACAATCTCCAGCTCACTTTGCGGACTGCAAGGAACATCTCGGGACTCTTTCCATCCTATTAGTGCACCTGTCTCTGGCTCCTTGCAGCTTATATGGAATTCAACAGAATAATTTTTACATATTGAACAGACGTTTATCATCTATTAGTGTATCTCATATGGACCAAGTTGTTATTTACTCATATTTCAATCATTGTTATTCTCTGTGGTCTATAATACATTGTAGTGTTTTATTTCTAACCTGGTGATGTCCTATAATAAAATTTATTTCCACTTGTACATCTTGATAGCCTCGTGGCAATATTTTGTTTCAGGTTGATTAGATATATATTATTGTAAATTGTTGCAGATAGTTGACACTTTTTTTAAAAAAAATTAGCTATTATTGGTGTTTTTTACTAATAAAACTCTCTCATTTATACTCCTAGAGCTTCCATTTTTATTTGATTATATGGAGTGGTTATATTGACAATTTGTATATACAGAGTGTTTCAAGTTTTAATTAAAGACCGTATCCAGACTTACTCCAAGCAGGTATTTTCTGATCACTTTGTCAAGTAATGAATGTGCGAGCACTGCATCACCAGGATGGATCTGAATCCAGAATTCTATCCTGGTAAAAATTCCAATGGCCAGGCAGTACATGACAGGATGTGGATGTGCCTCCACTATGTGTGATTGGGAGGTATATTAATAGTACAGTAAGGGCCATACGGTGCTTATAGTGCTTAGAATGCAGCGAGGATCCAGCATTGGATCTCTGTTGCCACATTACTCCAAGTTAAGCACAGAAAGGGTTGATCTTCAGGTGTTAGCTCCCTGCTCATGGGTTGGTCCACAAGTGTTGGCCATCATGATTATGCTGAAGCATCTGCATAGACCATTAGTGTTATCTTTTGAGGAAACCCATATTAACTGTCTGGTCTCATTTTGCTACCTCAATGCAGTAAAGTTTAAGCTGGAGAAACAGCATTTGACTCCCCTCCTAAAGCAGGGCTATGAGCTTTTCTTCAGATGTAAAGTTGGTGGACAAGCAAAGACCTGCATGTCAGGCTCCTCCCAGGTTGGTCAAAGGGTTCTCGGAAAATGAATTTGCTGTTCCAATGATTTGGAGGGAACAAAAAGACCACTGCACATTACTTCTGTCTGATAAACATTGTTGACATCAGCTAAAGTTAAGACACATTTCAAAAAAGATTGTCCACAAGACATTGAACTTAAAGGATAAAGCATTCTCTATTTACATTAATATAAAGCAATACATTATTTCATAATATAAATCAGTATAAGAAAGATTGGACAATATATAAAATACATTATTGAATTTCTCCTTATTCTAAACCACCATGAGCAGAAAGACCTTGACGGTGGCTGGTAGCTTATCATATATTTGCAAATATGTGTAATGGACGTTCCTGCATTTTTTTTTACAGATAGAATGGTATAGTCTGTTACTGGTTAATGACAGTATTGCTGGGGCATTTTCTTTCCTATGTTTCTGTGGCTAGCGGATTACCCCTGCCTTTCATTCACCTGTTTGCATTAACCAATAAATAGATATGAGCATCTTCCATTTTGTGTTAATTGATTACATAAGTGAATTTGTATGCTAACAGAGCATGTCCGGGAGTATTAGACCTATCGTCTCAAAGGATGTTTCCCAAACTCCTTGTCATAATCACAACGTAGGTGTGTGTATGACTGTGAATACATAGGACAATCACTTTGCACTGATATTACAAACCCAATGAAATCCATTGTACTAACATTACAACCACTTATCCCAGATATCACAAAGCCAAAGATAACAATTATATATAACTTTACCAAGATATTGCTACATCACACACAGATTTCACACAAATAGAAATGCTCACCATTACTCACTCATCCACTTACAAGCAACATAACACTGCTTAATGACTGCTCACATCCTAACTATCAGGATCTTTTATCCAGCAACACCATACTGCTAACATATACTTATCAATCCATTCTGGTCCACCCATCTTCACATCCAGAGAGCAAGAGAGAGAATGGGTGAGAGACCCTAAGGAAGCTATTTTCTCATTCTCAATATGGGTAAATATGTATAGGAAGTGGTCACACTCAGATGACCAAACGTAAGTACTCTGAAAAAAAGACTTTTACCCATATGGCAGATATCTTATATCTTTATATATAAGCGAAACATTCCAATAGAATCTCTTCATTATTCCCCCTGATGTCAGTTTTCTGTTCTTACATTCAAACTGACGTATGTATACGTCCTAGTGTATGTAACCAACATACGTGTGTGTGTGTGTGTGTGTGTGTCTCCTGTGCTCTTTTATGTTGCAATGTGGAGTTGAAAAAACCTTTCCTATTATTTAGCAACCTGCAATCTGGTCCTCATAATCACACAAAACGTATCAAATATACCATAAATAAAGCTTTATACTGGTGATTAATATTAAACTACCATCAGAATTTTAAAAAAGGGATAAACATTCCAAGTTTTTTAAATCTTTTACAAAACATCTATCTTCCTGTTACGACTGTGTTATTGACATGTTTATTATCCCCACTGCTTGTTGCATGGAAATGGAGTCCTCAATCCTATAAGGATTGGTTAATTTGTCTTGTAGACCTGTTTTATTCCAGCCAGAAAAGCTAATCATGGGCCGTAGTCACAGATCCGTTAGTTAAAGGTACACAATTATACGCACGTATGTTGCAAGCCAACACCCATGACACTCCCCTCACAAAGACGGGTTTTTAGGTGACTTCCACATCCGTAGAGCACCCTTATCTCTACATATGCATTTATGTGCGCATAGTACTTACGTACGTGTGTATGTAGCTAACCGCACCATTAAATGGTCATTTAAATGCCTTCCCCACCCACTTTCACATAACTTTGTTTGTACAATTTCAACCATGCCCCTCCATATGTATGTCCCCAAGTGCGATTCACACAAACGTGCCTAATGGACTTCTGTGTGTAAATTCAACATAAATAGTGTAAATAAACTCTGATCCTAAAAATACACACGGAACTCCACGCAAAAACGGATCTGTGAATGCCCCATGTCTTTAAGCTGGGACCATTATGCATGGTCCAATTATTAGGTTGCAAAATCCGTCACCCACTAGACCATGTGTTTGAGGTTGAATATGCCTAATGGATTCCATATAATGCTTGCTCTAAAAGAGACAAACACAAATAAAGAACTACCCATTTAACTTAAAATCTTGCATTGCAGCTTGTTTACTGTTTTATTGAGTAGGAAAAAAATCTCTGTTTAGAACTGTTATCTGTGCCCACCAAAATATGACTTACAGTACAAATAGCTATGCCTACACAAGTCTAAACTGCAATACATTATAAGAAAAGACAAAATCACTCTTTCTCTCAGTTAACCAAATATAATGATCAGATCATTTTGAGATAATTCATACAGTGCAATAAATCCTTCCTGTTGGACATTTAAATGTGATGCTCCTGAGATCTCATAAGAAAATCCTATTCATCAAAATTTTAAGTGTAATAAGTATATATAGGGTTGCCCTGTGCTCCCGTTGAACGAAAAATGAAACTGACTGCTTATACCCCGTTCACATTACCACCTAAAAGCCGGGGTTTTCATGAAATTGCCGGGTTTCATGAAAACCCTGGCTTTTTTTGGCAATCTGCACGCAAACCCCGGGTCTCTCTAGCCGGGTCTTAGACCCAGCTAAAAAGAAGGGTTTCTGCTGGCTTTTTCAATAGCCGGCTTTTTGCGTTCAGATTGAGCCAAAAAGCCGGCTTTTTTCCCTGCTGCCAGCTTCTAAAAAAAATTAATAAAAAAAAAAAAAAAGCCGATGCTTTCAGCTCAGTCTGAACGCACCACTATGAAATTTTCTAAATTCTGCCCCTGCCTAAAAAGCCGGCTTTTTAGGCAGTGGCAATGTGAACACGGTATTACTTAATCAGGAATGCATATAAACACCTGGTTGCATGCTGTCACTCACCAGGCACCACTCACCAGGGGTCAGAGAGAGTTCAACCTATCAGATATCTAGGCGGGGTGGCTAGGGATGGGGGTTACTGGGGTTTTAGAAGTGTGTACAGCAATTTTGTAGTCTCTTCTTCAATCATTTTCCCTCCCTCTTATTAGTCGCATACGTTTTTCTTTCATATGGGGCATGGGCTTAGCAGTAGCGATGAGGGAACAAGCATTTCACTTGGCGCAGATGAAAGGGGTTGTTAATATTGGATAGGTACAAACTTCAATGCTCTTAGGAGGCCACGCCAAGTGGTTGGGTCCCGTTCTGCCACCGTGTGGCATGCACTTTGAAGGGGGTTAGTAACTGGTTTTGATTCTTTACCTCGGGGTTACCTGGACAGGGGATACCTGTTCTAAATTACCTTATACCATCTGCTTTCCCCACCTGCTATTTTCACCACCTCTAACTAAGTTCCATAGTCAAAATACAAATTCCAATCAATAAATCTGTGCCCCCTTTTAAAATCCCAAAAATGTGGCCCATGTCTTATTTCTTGTGTGTGTATGACTGGTGTGGGCAGTGTGTCAGCCGTCAGGAGTTTATAAAGTTATAGATATACAATGTTATTAAATGATACAATATTACAAGCAATAACTGAGAACATTTAAACTCATAAACAAGAAATATAAACAAACACTGGACCTGATTCACAGATAAGAGTGAGTTAGGTGCGGGCAGATCAGCACCTAACTCATTCTAATAGCCCCCAACCCGTCCCCCCTGTTTTTAGGTACCTTATGGCACTTACGAGTGCCATAGGGCTACCTTATATCTCCGTGCAATGTCCGTACAAACATTGCACTTCCCCACCTCCCCAGCTAACCTAAATACCTCCCCCTCCCACTTCTTCCTAAAAACGCCCTGAGGTGGCATAACTATCTTTCTTTTGTGAATATTGAACAGAAATACTTGTTAAGATGATCTGCCATAGCCTTTTCACCCTCAACAAAGATCCCACTTTTTGTTTTGAGCCTTACGATACCCGCTTTAGTTTTTCGCCTTTCATTTATATACCTAAAAAATCTTTTGTCCCCTTTTCATAGGCTAGTATTTCCTTAGTTTGTGCCTTTGCTGCTCTGATAACCTTTTTAGCCTCCTTCTGTTTTGCAAAATACTCCTCCCTGTCATCATCATTTTGAATTTGCTTATAATTTTGAACGGCCATCTTTTTTGCTTTCACTATAGTTGCTACCTAGTAAAACAAAATTGTAAATCAAGTTCACACTTTAGAGAGAAAAACTGAAAACAAGCTGTGTTCATAAAGTGCAATAGATACCTCCCGGCTTACAAAAATACACAGAGTATAATGTCACATACTTCTCCGGGGTTTGTTAATAGTTTTCATCGTTGCTGCAATAAGTAGTATGGGCCTTGGAACAGCCACCAAGGATAGTATCTGGTACTCTGGCAGCCGTTGGTGAGGATCGCAGCAGCCCCTATTACTTTTTAATCCATATGACTGAGCAGTGCAGTTAGGTACAAACATCTTTTTGCTACAAAATTTTATGTGTGTTGATAGTTTACCATGCCTGTGTTGTTAATAAACTTAAAATTGTAAATATGAATTGGGTCTCACTCCAAATCCTTACATGAGTCATTCTAAAAAACTTGTTTGAATTCAGCACAGAAAACACTGCACATAAATGAACTCTTGTGACAGAAAAATTGATTTTATTGACCAGTGTTATTTTTAAATCTCCCAGGCCCCAAGTTTACCACATCATAACCATGCTATATGAGACTGTTAATACATTTAAAATTTATGCACTTGAGTCCTATTGCAGGAAATAGCTGCATGGCGATGATTGTCCACAAAACCCACAGTTAATAACTGCATTCTCGGTTCAAATAATGGCAAGAAAAGGAAACATGGATGTCAGGTAGGATTGGCTACTGGTGGGCTCATCTGCCCTACCTTCACTTGCGGGGTCGAAAAAAGGGCCGACCAACAAGCAAAGACTGTTACGGTAGAAAACTGCATAGAGTGCAATAAGTGAAACATGCAAAAGCATCAGGACAAGCTGGGCTACAATCAAATAGAAATGGATTAAAATATATAGACAGCAAGCAGAAAGAATTGTCTAAATTTAAAATACACAGTATCAAGAAATATATGTTCTGGAACACAGATAATACTCTGGTCCAGATCAATGCTCAGAACAATTTTATATAGGCAAGTTTATTTATTATACTCTGTTTAGTCAGACCTATGATAATCATAAGTAGATCAGCTTGTTAGTAGAATGCAGACCAACCATCATGCTGAGGAATGAGGTAAAGAAGAAAGAAGCAACAACTGTAGCAGTTAATGGATCCACCGAGGTCACATCTGATGGCAATTTGCTTTAGTCCTCCCCTTGCACTTTCACTTGTTATAGTTGTTGTAAATCAGTGGCATCACAGGGGGCGTGCAGGGGGTGTGGACCGGACAGGATGTTAATCTGAAAGGGGGTGACAGAACCACTATTTCATCTCCCCCTTTGGTGAATTGAACTGTAGGAAAACAGTTTGCACTTCTTAACAAGGATTGCACCCACAGTCTGGCTCACTCAATACATTAACAACAAGCCAGGCACTGTCACAGTAGGAGAACACAGCTCCCTACCTTCTGAGTCATACTCGCATGACATCAAGGTCATGTCAGCGTCATTCAGTGAGCAGGGATCATCCCATGGAAGAGTAAAGTCAACGCCAGAGGAGTCAAGGTAAGTGCCTGGGGACAAATTAGAGACTTTGCTGCAATGACGGCTGGGGCAAAAAAGGGGCTTTATAGGATGGTTAGAGACATATGGGGCTGCAAGGTTGGCTATGACATACAAGAGAGGCTGTAATGATGACTGGAACATGCAATGATGACAGGGACAAGATAGGGGCTTATAGGATGGCTGGAGACATATTAGGGGCTGCAAAAATGACTGGGACATAAAAGAGGGACTACAAGGATGACAGGGACATAAAATGGGGGCTGTGTGGATGGCTGGGACATACTGGGGGGCTGCAAGGATGAAAGGGACATACAGAGAGGGCTGCAAGGATGGCAGGGACAAAAAAGGTGTTTTATAGGATGGTTGGAGACATAATAGGGGCTATAACAATGGCTAGGACAAACAAGGGGCACTAATGTTATGAAGAATGGGTGCCTCAACCAGGGCGCAATGTCTAACTAGGGCCTGGTTTTCACTAGAGCCCCTGATGGTGGGGATAGGCTGGGTTAAAAAACGCCTAGCAGGCCGTGGCCCAAGGAGGCAACACCCAGAGAAGAAATTAAAGCAAAGGCAGAAGCTGGAGATAGGAACAAGAAAAGAGAGCTAGAAGGGACTAGCTCTGACAAACAACACTGAGAGACAGACAGGACGAACGAGGGCAAGCATACCAACACACTCAAACACCACAGGGGTGCCACACAGTCCCAACAAGAGGAATGGGCTAGGCAGGGTCAGGAGGAAACACTGGGTAATAAGACTGGAAAACACAAGGAGAGGCAAGAGGTAACTGGAGCAGGGGCACTCAGAGACTGTGTCGTAACTAATGTGTGTTTCGTAGGGCTCGTGCCCTGGGCGCCGATGACGCCCATCTGATGGGAGCTCCACCGGTACCATCAGGGTATGAGTCCTACAATACTCACACTTAGACACCCACCACTGAAGCTGGAGGCACTGGCTGCAGTTCTTTAGTGTGACACTGTGTGTGACCTCAGGTCACGTCAGGGGAAGACATGAGAGGGATTATTTGGAGGCTGGGCAGACATGAGGGGGATTATTTGAAGGCTGAGGGGAGACATGAGGGGGATTATTTGAAGGCTGGGGAGACATGAGGAGGATTATTTGGAGGCTGGGCAGACATAAGGGGGGATTATTTGAAGGCTGAGAGGAGACAAGAGGGGAATTATTTGGAGTCTGGGGAGACATGAGGGGGATTATTTGGAGGTTGGGGAGACATGAGGGGGGTTATTTGGAGGCTGGGAAGACATGAGGGGAATTTTTGGGAGGCTGGCGAGACATGAGGGGGATTATTTGGAGGCTGGGGAAACATGAGGGGTATTATTTGTAGGCTGGGGAGACATGAGGGAGATTATTTAAAGGCTGGGAAGAGATGAGGGGGATTATTTGGAGTCTGGGGAGACATAAGGGGCATGATTTGGAGGCTGAGGGGAGACATAAGGGGGATTATTTGGAGGCTGAGGTGAGAAATGAGGGGGATTATTTGGAGGCTGGGGAGACATGAGGGGGATTATTTGGAGTCTGGGGAGACATGAGGGGGATTATTTGGAGGCTGAAGAGCTGTGAGGGGGTTATTGGAAGCTGGAGAGACATGAGGGGGTTTATTGTGTGGCTGAAGAGACATGCGGAAGATTATTTGGAGGCTGAAGAGATGTCAAGGAAATTATTGGGAGGCTGAAGTGAAATGACGGGGTTATTGGAAGCTGGAGATCCATTAGGGGGATTATTGGGAGGCTGAAGAGACATGAGGGGTTATTGGAAACTGGGGAAACATGAAGGGGTTATTAGAAACCTGGAGACAACACATGGAATATGTATTGAAAGGCCTGGTTGACAATTTCTGTGGACACTGACAACATAGCTCTTGTGTACCAGCTGTGTTCTTTGGTTTCCATGATTGCTGATACCATTTGGCTGTCACTTCTTGATATTGATGGGCTTCCGACCGGCAGCTGTGATGCTGACATGTTAGCATGCGGACTTGATTGGCAGTGGCATAGTAAGTATTATCTTTAAGCTTCGGCTTCCTTTGTATTGTGGTTACAAATACGTTTTCTGCTCTTTATGACACAAGGAGGCTATTGTAGTTAAAGAATGTTGAATTTGAGACTCAAATGATATTGATCCCAACAGTAAGATAGTTGTAGTTGTTATAGATATTAAGATTTGAATCAAAACTCCAAAATTTGTGCAAAGACATCCCTAAATGCAAATGTAATGCAGATAATTAATGTCATTTTTTTTTTAAATGATGACTATTTAGTTCCGGCATGGATCAATGTATACTGTACTTTACCACACACAGGCCAGCTTACACATTAGAGGACCATAAAACGTGCATGTTAGACAGGGGATCTAGGGGAGGGACTGGTGGCACATGATGGAAGTACTGAGGGGCTAGGAAGACATGATGCGGATCCTGGGGGGGGGGGGGGGGGGGGAGACATG
>WWET01001473.1:133262-147672 GCA_011038615.1 Limnodynastes dumerilii
TTTTTTTTACTTTTGTGTTTTTTTCCTGTCTTTTCTCTTTCCCCTCCCCCCCTCTTTTTGTCCCTCCATTCACTATATGGGGCTTCTTTTCCTCATATCCAGCTATCCCTACTTGTAGCTCTATTCCCCTATTAGGTATCACGCCCATTTAGTTCATTATGACATTGTTTATATGTCTCCATGGTAACCCTATTAAGCATGGTCTATCGCATCCTATGAGCTGTGACCTCCCTCTACTTCAATAGCACTAGTCTGTGTACACCACACTACATGGTTTTCCTGCCGATGACAAGACGTTTTTGTTATCCTGAAGAATTCTCCACATAGAGGGGTAAAACATGTTAATAGAGAGCTCTTTAATGACTTAGCGCCCCAGGACCATCATCCGCTACAAACTGCGAACTAGCTGCATAGCAGAGGCTAAAGCTTTCTGGGGGAATTATAGCCACATGTCAAATCAGACTGACAAGCAGAAGGTAGTAAGGACCTCCTACAGAAACAGCACATGGATGTCTGAACTGGCTGCCTGGAACCGGCATCTTCCCGATACCTGTGTGCTACAGGAGCGCAATCCCTGCGCCTTCCCCTGTAGAGGTACCACCTTTCTTCTTCGCTTTACGCTTTGCCTCATATTGGTGCATATATACAATGCTGAAATTAACAGTGTCTACTGAGGAATTATTTGCCTATATAATGTAGACTGACTTTCACATTAATCGTCAGACCCCTCTGGTACTCCACTGGTGGGACACTGTACTACAGTACTGCCAGATACGGACCCCAGGCATTCTCAAATAGTGGGCTTAGATGGACTTTGATCCACAAGGATCTACATCAATTATATGCCAATCTATGAACGCTTATTAACCCTACTTTCTATGGTGGGCACCATTATCCTTTGAACTGAACAATACAAATTTGTGGTCACACTACCCCCACTATAAAAGAGAACCATGCTCTAGAGTACCCATTCCCACGATATACCAGCCTACATATATACTATATATCATCTGGACATATCCTGCAGGGGGGGCTTTGTGTATTGATCACCATCCAACCTTTTTATCCATTTGTTTTAACCAGTCTTTAATAAATATTGTCTTTTACTCTATGTACTATTGTCATTTGTAGTAAGTGCTGCGTACTCCTTTTCTCCCTAAGAAAACTCACCTCTCCCTCTCAATTCTAATTCTGATTCCACAGTTTAAATTTCCTCCCCTTGCAGTTTAACATAGTATTGCTCAGGTCTACACTTGCACCTAACAAAAGGTGTAAGCACAGCTCTGGATCAGCTACCCCCTTTCCCTCTCTTTTGGGGCTGATCCAGAGCTGCACTTACACCTTTTTTTAGATGTAGGTGTAGACCTTAGCAATACCATGTTAAACTGCAAGGGGAGGAAATTAAATTGTATCAACGTGATTTACCCTTCTGTGTGGGGGATTCATCAGGATAAGAAATGCATTGTCATCGACAGGAAAGCCATGTAGTGTGGTGCCACAGACTAGTGCTGTTAAAGTGGAGGGAGGTCACAGCTCATAGGTTGCAATGGACCATTTATTGATTAAACAAAAAAGCTATGCATGTGTATGTTTTTTATTTTATTTTTTTAATGTTCAGTAAAAAGTTTTATTTTTATGTTATGTCCCCGTTCCCTGCCAATAAAAAAAAAATACATTGAAGTACCTGATTATCACCAGTACTACAATACTACAAGCACCAGCATGCCCATTGATGCCAGGGCATGCTGGCACTTGGGGAAGCACAAGTGCCATCATGTCCTGCCATCCAGGGCCGGCTGCGCCAATTAATGTCCCCACTCTACTATAATACTGTAAGGGACGCCAGTTACATAAAATATAAAGAATTCCATAAAAAAATAAAATCATACTTACCAATTTGGAAGTGATCTTCTTCTGTCAGGGATCCAGTATTTCAAGCTTTTAATCCTGGGCAAAGTTTTGGCAAAATTAAAAAAAAAACCTTGTACAAGTGACGCATATATTCCTGCGAGGACATCACCACTGCAAATAATAATTATGCTGGCACTGGGGTATATTTATAACCTCTGACAGCGTGGGAGCGTCAGGATCTGGTCCCTATATATAAATTCACTTGCCAGTTTTAGATGGAATAAACAAAGCAGTCAGCTTTACATTGGTGCACTGCTAAAGAGTTTACCAATTTACAACTGACTACTTTTTCCTCCTTCCTTAAAATGATTGAAACACATGTTTTACAATGCAGCTTCTACTGTGGACCAAAAGAATATTGCAAATTACTTGCTTTAGTATGATACAAAAGGAAGCGTCCTATTCATATACAATTTTATTACATTTATTCAAACTCCAGCACCTTCTCTCACTTTTTTTCTGTATTCTTACTCTCTGGATGATTTACATTGATATGTGGCAATGTGACAGGTTCTTACAATTGCTGCTAGTAAAACTCATATTTGCAAAATAAATGTTTTATTGTGTTATGTTGGAATATTTTAATAGCATTTTCCCTTCGTCCACATAAAAAAATATCGAGACTGAGAAAAATGCATGGCAGAAATGGCAGAGATCTGTGGTAGATCGTCTGTCAGGCACCATTGTAAATATGATGCAAGCAAGAACAGGGAAAAAAGACAATCCTTTTAATGTATCACACATCGGGGTAGATCCAAACCTACATACGACAGTGAATTTATGCATCCATTTGCATAAATTCACTGTCATGGAACGTCTGCGCATACGCGTGGCAGATGTTCCCTTAGCGTAAGTACTATCGTACGTAACGAAGTCACGTACGACAGTACTTACAAGGAAGGGGCAGACCCTTCATTTAAGATAGCTCTATCCCCGCCATATAGACGGGGCTAGCCATTTAAATGAAGGCTACAGGGCGGCTGCAGTCATATAACTTAAGGTAGGAATCTGGACACATAAGTGTCCAGATTTACTACCGAGAGTGAAGAGTGCAGGGGGCATGCACTTCGCGCTATGCGATGGTACCTATGGACCCTTGCACGCAACGTAATGTGTGCAAGGGTCTGGATCTGCCCCCTTAACCCTAACTCAAATTAATAAATAAATTAATAAAATTCCAAAACTTTATATATATTAAAAAATACAGCAAATTAATAAAAACAGAAAGTGCAAAAATTTATCAAAAAGCCAGTTTTAAATCTCCTGATTTAACCCATAATATATTAAACCTATGTTCATACTTCCCAACTACTATCTTTTTGCAGGACTATCCTGATTTACAGTCTGCAAAATTAGAAGGGTTTTTTTTTAGAAACTGGAGGGAAATATATTCAGAACTGGGTGGTGTTTTGACAGAATGGAGGATTATTTTATTTTATTTTATTTTTGGAATGTTGAATGCTATACTATAATGCTTATGATATAAATAACTAGGTTCCTCCCACAATGTGGTCTAGGACAGCTAGCAATGATGTAGAGCCTAGTTGGTAATTGACAGATACTAAACATAGAGTAAAGACAAAGGGGCTGATCCAGAGTTGCGCATCTGTCTTTTTTTAGACGTAAGTGCAGAATTTCACACTGCAATTGCTCAGAACTGGCTAAAAACGGACTGAAAGTCGCCCTGCAGTGCTTCCCTTGTGCCTATCTGCGCATGCGTGTGCTGTGCGCTCGTTGAACGGGGTGTTCAATGATATTAAAATGAGAAAATGGGCAATTAAAAACTTCATTAGGTGTAGTAGCTGTCTAAGGTACCTGTCAGGGGATGGTGTAAGTCATAGGAGCAGGTTATTTTCAATGGGGAAATGGTCCTATATGTAATAAAAACACTGATCTATACATAGTGAAAATATAACACTGCAAAGGTATAATTAATTAACTATTTAAAGGACATTTTTGCTGTTAAAATAATAAATATATTTTTTTCTTTATGCCAGAATAGCAGTGGAATGTTGCTCTATGCTCAGGCATTACTGTTAATAATGTAGAAAGACTTTAAAGGGGTGTTTTAAGACTGAAATGGTTAAACGTTAAAAAACCTCCATTCAAAGTGGCAGAAAAAACCCCATCGCAAAGTGGCAGAGGCTGCGGCAGTGTGACCCGCAGCCTATGCGCGTATGGTTCCCCTTTTTACTACAACCTATCCAGTGCTGCGTGTTTTGGCGTAAACACGCAACTCTGGATCCAATGTACACCACTTGCGATTCTGGTTCCTCAAAAACTCTGGATCAGCTTCACAATATACAATTCCAAAAAGGGGACAATTTTAAATGAAAGATAGGGGGCTCTAAAATTGGGATCTTTGGCTTATTCTATTGTGATCTCTGATCCAGAAAACTCTCTAAATATTGGCTCAGAGTTGCACTCTTACATGAGTCGGCCAATGACTGCATGCGCAGTAAAAAATCCCACAGAGAAATGTCACATTACCTGGAAGCTAACTATTCGATATTGATGCCATACTAAACTCATGATTTAAACGTGCCAGTTAGGGAAACAAGACATCCGTGCACCCATAAAAATCTAATCCCACGGAGTGATGCTGTTTCAGATGATTCTGCAGCATTGTGAGACAGTACTCACTGGTAAAATGTCAGAGCTATCCATTGATTATGTAATCTCCTTACTAATTGTCAGATAACCCATCAGGGTATGGGCCTCCCTTAGCAGTTGAGGAACCTGGGGCAAAGCCTCCTCAGGGACCCCCCAGTTGCTCCAACTTGTGTATGTGCAGGTTAGCCACTGATTTGAGCATGCGCTGAGTTACAGCAGCTGTTTAGTCGTTTATGAACAGCACTCAGCACTAAGTGCTATTTATAACCAAATTCAGCTTACAGCCTCCAGCTTCATTTACAGAGCCGTGGCTGATTATTATGAAATATTGTTTGCGTTATTTGTGGAAAATATATGTGTTTGCAAGGATTGGAAAAGGAAGGAGAAGGGGAGAAGGTTTTAAACAAAAACAAAAAAAACAGCAAAAGTGAGCCAAAGAAAATGTAAAATCATATCTCAGGACTGGTATGCAATATGGGCCTGATCCAGACCTACGCCCGCCGTCGCTAGGAAGGCAGGCGTAAGCGTAAGATTGGCTGAAAAGCCGATCTGCACATGCGCCGGGCAGATGTTGCCCGGCGTCGCTACGGCAACGATGTAAGCAAATATATCATTCCCAGCATATGTGCTATTCTTCATCACGTTTATGTATCCATAGAAACCTAGAAACATAGAATGCATACAAGAGACACTTGGCCCATCCAGTCTGCCCAATTAAAAAAAAACAAAAAACAAAGACATACTGGGCCATATTCAGAGATCCGTTTCTAACGATAGTTCCGTGCGTATATTTAGGATCGGATCGATTTTGCATCAACTGAGCATGCGTAGTAATAGTGATACGCCGTCTACGTTGAGGTTAAGGCCGGAAATGGCTAAGGGACAGACTTGTGAATCGGGCAAGGAATAATGCGATCCTAAGGGCGGCGAAAATATACGGACCGAAGGATTTGCATAGAAATGGGAGGGGGGAGGCATTAAGATGAGGGAAAGTGGGCGCGCTTACAGAGTTAGGGCCCTAAATATACGCAACTAATACACATAAGGCTGGAAGTGAGTGCGACCAGATAGGGCAAGTCAATGCAGGTGGAAGTTTAGGTCCGGCCGGGGGTTGCGAGGGGAGTGACTGTTTTTTCTGGTGGGTGTAACCTGCTCCGACCTGCCACTTAGTTGCGTATATTTGCTAGAGGAGATAGAGGAGATTTTCTTATTATACATTACTTACAAATATTAAACTGTTAAATTTAAGAATAAACTATGTTTTAATACACACTTTCTAAACTATACTACACTACATTGCATTACTACATTATGCTACACTAGAATTATTTTTTTTCCTTTTAGCCTAAATAGCAGTGTATTACTGCATATTTTGATCAAGCATTTTTTTTTTAAATAAAGATTTGATTTTTTAAAGAGGCTTTATGTTATTTTAATCATTTTAAATACCTGAATTAAATCTGAATTCAATCTGAATTGAATCAATAATATATGCAAGCATATAGGCTGACTATAAACATTTATGTAAAACAATGGCGGGGAATACGTAAAAGCGCTAAAAGTCCTGCTACAAAGTCTACTCCCTAGAGTGTCCACACTACTCCATAGGCAATACAAGATAATAAAAATTAGGAAATAAACATAAGCGCTAGGCGGGGGAGAAGAGATACCGATCAGCTGCTGAAACCGGATCCTAGACGCGTTTCGGGCTCTGCCCTTTTTCAATATTGAAAAAGGGCAGAGCCTTAAACGCGTCTAGGATCCGGTTTCAGCAGCTGATCGGTATCTCTTCTCCCCCGCCTAGCGCTTATGTTTATTTCCTAATTTTTATTATCTTGTATTGCCTATGGAGTAGTGTGGACACTCTAGGGAGTAGACTTTGTAGCAGGACTTTTAGCGCTTTTACGTATTCCCCGCCATTGTTTTACATAAATGTTTATAGTCAGCCTATATGCTTGCATATATTATTGATTCAATTCAGATTGAATTCAGATTTAATTCAGGTATTTAAAATGATTAAAATAACATAAAGCCTCTTTAAAAAATCAAATCTTTATTTAAAAAAAAAATGCTTGATCAAAATATGCAGTAATACACTGCTATTTAGGCTAAAAGGAAAAAAAATAATTCTAGTGTAGCATAATGTAGTAATGCAATGTAGTGTAGTATAGTTTAGAAAGTGTGTATTAAAACATAGTTTATTCTTAAATTTAACAGTTTAATATTTGTAAGTAATGTATAATAAGAAAATCTCCTCTATCTCCTCTAGCAAATATACGCAACTAAGTGGCAGGTCGGAGCAGGTTACACCCACCAGAAAAAACAGTCACTCCACTCGCAACCCCCGGCCGGACCTAAACTTCCACCTGCATTGACTTGCCCTATCTGGTCGCACTCACTTCCAGCCTTATGTGTATTAGTTGCATATAATATCGGCCCTAATTCTGTAAGCGCACCCACTTTCCCTCATCTCAATGCATCCTCCCGCCCATTTCTATGCAAATCCTTAGGTCCGTATATTTCCGCCGCACTTAGGGTCGCATTAGTCTCCGCCCAATTCACAAGTCAAGTCCTTCGCCATTTCTGAACTTAACTTCAACGTAGATGGCGTATCACTAATACTACGCATGCGCAGTTGATGCAAAATCGATCCGATCCGATCCTAAAAATACGCACAGAACTTTAGTTAAAACCGGATCTCTGATTACGGCCCTTTATGAGGAAGCGCAGGAATTCAGACCACTATAGCACTCGCAGCAGCACAAAAACCACCGATTTTGGGTTGGATTCAGAAAAAAGCTGACTTACAATCACATTCTGCAAGGGGGGTCAGGGCCATCAACCATGCATATGAGGGTGGCCTTAGACAATTAAATCTTACAGTAAGGGCTGGGTTTAGCCCATAAGTACTATCCTCTCCATACGTGCAGAATATTTAGTGGTGCCCCTGGGGCAAGGATCTGCAGGTAGGAGAGCGGGGGGAGTGCGGCATTGTGACTTAGAAATGCCGTAGGTTAGCTTCCATTGTGAAGGCTATGTATGGAATTTCTTAGTAAATCTGGATCATTTAAGACATAGTGAAACATTTGATTCCACTAACACAGAGCATGTGAAAACGAACATAGTCGAATCAGCTACTTTGTGTCCGACTTTATGTGCTCGCTGCTGTTGTGCACATGTGCAGTACTAATAAATGCTGTGCTTACACCAAAAAATAGGTCTCAGCGCAGTTCTGGATCTGCTCCCATATGTATTTGGAAGCTAATGTGTTAAGCAACAAAATGCATAAAAAAAGGTTTTACTGAGGTGTAAGCCTTTTAAAATCTCTTTTGTAGAGTAATCTGTGCATGAAGGCGATCCCTTTGAATTATTTAAAAGATACTGATCTATGTAGAAAAGTAAATCCACTAAAATCTAATGATGTGTGTAAGAGGATGATAGCACTGATGTGTAAGGTTGTAAGTACTGTGAACACAGTGTTTAATTTAAGGTTATTTGTTAAAGAGTATATCTTCTGAATTCTCTTGGGAGTGGGTATATTTAAGCAAAGCTTTTGCAATACTGTTAGCATGTATGTAGTATCTGCCATGCTCCGTCTCCATGGTGAGTTCATCAAGAATTCTAGTTGGGAGCTGAATCATCATGTTGTCATTACAGTGTACTGAGCAGAGGACAGGGGGAGGGCAGCTGTGCCTTTCTAAACTGCCATTGTTCGCCCTGGTAAACTTGTGTATAATTATACTCCGTGATTGTAGACCCTCAGAAAGCTTGTCACTGAACTGCAAGCTCAGAAATGCAGTCATGATGCTCTCGCCCACACAGGAGTATTCACAGACTCTGCATACAGAGAAAAAACAGGCATATGGCTGCATGAACATTCAGAGGCAAAATCACACATCCGTCAGCCACTAACAGACGTGACAAGTCAGGTTCCCCAATCTTTATCTTGAGCAGCTGCGCTGTCCTTAACTTTGGTGATCCAGTACTATTATGATTTGCTAGAAATTTTGAATCTAGTGCTTGTTTTTTAGACATTCCTTCACCTTATCAAAAAAAAAAAACACTTATTTTTTTGCCACTGGAACTGTAAGTTCAATACTGTGTGTCCACATCCGAAATGAATAAATAGATTAACATTACATATTTACAGTGGGAACGGTTAATGGAAGGGCATCATATATAGTTTCATAATGTCATACATTATCATAAAGATGATAATTGTGGGTAAAACCCTGCAACAAGGACACAGTAATAATGATCATCAATATGGACCTTTGTGTAATGTATGCAATTTATATTCTGTTATGTGTGAATGGAACTTTTGCTGCACATATATGTTGTATGACTCCATTTCCTGTTTATCTTTAATGCTGGTATCTGATTTTTATGCCATCAGATCCCAGTGCAATGGATATGTATGGATCTACAGGCCCATAAAATCCAGGGGTGTCCGCTTATTTTTAGGTTGTGGATGGGGGGAGGATGAAGACTACTGATTAGTTTGTATTTACTGTTATTATTAATGTTTATAAACCACCACATGGTATCCGCAGCGCCGTGAAAGAAAATACCCTCCAGAAGTTAAGGGTGCCCTATGGCACTTTTAAGTGCCTTAGGTTCTTAAAAAACAGGGAGAGTGGTGTGGGAGGGAGTTTAAATTTAATGGATTTGCATGTGTGAATCAGGCCCCAATGGGAGGTGAATTGTGGGGATTATTGATAAAATGTTAGTAGCCAAGGCACATATAGACATTATTGTGACACTAAAGCAGTGGCTCCGACAACGTCAGAAATAAACTTATCATTTTTAGAGGTTAAAACCCCAGCCATTTTGGAAATAGAGTCCTCTCTGACCTCGTTATGGATCCACTAGAATCTAGGGCCATTAATACCTGATCTCCTATATCTCCTTGTATGTTCAAAGGTGCCTTAAAGGAGTTTGAAAGCCTCCCCAAATGCCCTGGTTGTGGTTGTCTGGACCCATTCCAATTATTATATAGTTGTGTGCAAAGTTATAGGTACCTCCATCTGAACTGAAAGTTTATGTGCGTCTCTTAAGTAAACAGAAATTGACGTGACCTTTTTTAAACACAACGTTAAAATGTAATTTCTGCAAATGTTAAAGCTTATCTAATTTTACACACATAAAAAATGTTAAGCTTACCATGTTCTTTCTTTTCTAATGTGTTCCATCTTTGATCTACCTTCTTTTATTTTATTTATCAGTGAAAAACACATTGTTCTAAAACAAGATTATGTTATGATGAGGCTGCTTCCGTTTTTCCAGCATATATGCAGTCATATTGTGAAGTAACCTTGCTTTGCTGTGTTTTCTCAATTCAGTGATTAAAATGATTGGCAGGTATGATGTATCTTCAGGTAAAAATTAAAGATTGTTATGGCAACCTGTGCTGTAAAATCCTCAGATAGCTGCTTATAGGAGTGCATTCAAGGAAAGTGGCCATACAACAATCAAAGTATTAGAGTATTTATTTAATCTTGTTATTGGCTTTTCACCAATTAAAGCTGCTGGTACTCTACCTCTTTTCAAACAACCAATCAAAATAGACACATTTTGTGTGCATTTATAAGTCAATCACTGGCAATTTCATAAAATTGTGCTTGGCACACAACATACGCAGAATTTATATTTCTTTATACAGATATACTAATACATGGTATTGAGTAGAAAATGTAATGTATGGTAAGGATAGTATTTGCCACAAAACTGCCATAGGCTACATCAATTATATGGACATCTTTCGGTTTTATGTGATGTGTATTGTGATGGGACAGGTAGTAACACTTCATCTCCTGGGTAGAAAGAGGCACTTTTTCACGAAATACTTCAGCAGACTTGTGAATAGTGTAGCTAACCTCAGAATGGCCTGATGTTATGCCTAATCCTCATAATCACGCATGCAGATCCATGCAGGAAACTTGTAATGTAAGTGAGATGGGAGTGACGGGAGTTCACCTTCCTCCTTAGTCTGCTTTCAGAGTGGATGCTCTAAAGACCCTGATTTGGGCCTGATGGATGGAGCCTGGTCTCACTCACCATCCTTAACCACAGAAGCCCTTAGCTGTAATTGGCTTTTACTTAAGCTGAACTAGCTTAGCAACCTGTATAAAACACACAACAACAACAATTTTCCTTGTACTTTAAAATGTTTAGGCTGGAAACTATATATATATATATATATATATATATATATATATATATATATCATTGCAAAAGACGGCACTCCTAAAATCAACTCAGTCCAAATATTATGCTGAGGTAAAAAAATGAAAAGCATCCAGAAAATCACAAAAAATATATTTATATGCACTGACTTACGTGTTCAGAACCCTACCTTAACTTTTACTTCAAAATGAAGTGTAATGGACTTTGGGCCGGATCCTCAATTCCTGGCGACAGGGGACTTACACAAGTCAGTTGCGTAAGTCCACTTTCAGGGAACATCTGTGCATGCACGTGGCATATGTTCCCTTAGAGTAAGTGCTAAAGTACGTAACGAAGTTAGGTATGTCAGTACTTATGGGGAAGGGGCAGACCCTACACTTACTATGGCTCTATCCCTGCCATATAGGTAGGGATAGCCATTTAAATGAAGGGTCAGGGGACTCCCTGTTACGACTAGGTCTGTGGCCGTACAGCCGCAGACCTAGTTGTAAAAGTTAAGATAGGAATCTGGACACGTAAGTGTCCAGATTTCCTATCAAGAGTGGAGAGTGCATGGGGAGTGCACTCCCTGCTACAGTTGCGTAACTACGGAACCCCACATTCATATAAAGTGTGCAGGGGGTCTGGATCTACCCCTTTGTAAATAGAGCCCCATGTCTCTAAAATCCTTCAGTTCTCTTACTTACCTTTTGAAGTCTTAGGGCTTTATTCTTGGTTCCTCTGTGATTTATTTTGTGGCTTCCTGTAAAGGATGACAGTGATGTTATTTAGTATTAGCATTGGTACATGGTTAGCATTGTGCTGTTGAGTGCATATCTTCCAGCAGCTTCAGTGTGGTGAGAGGGTGTACGTAGTGCACCATGTGGGTGATCTGACACAGACTCTACTCCACATCAGTATTATTGCCAGGCCAAATTTTTGGTATGCAGAATTTAAGCCTTGAGTTAAGGTCACCAATAGTCATACTTCACAGGGGAGTAGCGAGGGTGGAGTCAATGGAGCTTGTGCTCCGGGTGTTGGCAGACCAATGGGGCACCATAGAGCACAGTCAAGGTTTATCTTTAGATCCCTAATATACTAGGCTAACTCCTTTTTATCTATAGACTTTCAGTGCAGTAGGAATAAACAGGCAGTAAGAAAAGAACCCAACACACAATAATCGTTTAAGTAAAAACAACACCTTCTTTTATCTTGTAAATGTTAGGGAACAAGCTCAACCCACTTCCTGTCCCACTACACTCCAAGAGGACAGAGTTGTAGCATTCACTACATCCAGGTACCATTAATCAATGCTACACATCTGCTTGTACACATTTTTTTCTTCCCTCCAAGAAAACTTGTACAGGATAAACAGTTGACAGAATCTGAGGGCATGATGATATAATTAGTATCATCTGGCCACACCCCCATAGCATTGTGGCATCAGTAGCAGTGTGTGTGTGTGTGGAAGGGTTGATGACAATTTGCAACTTCAAACCCTAAATTGCAACTTCAAACCCCAAAATGATGTTTCCTTGCCCGGGATCCTGCTTTGGATTCTGGAAGCGCTGCCTGTATTTCAGGTACCTTGCACACACTGGGCCAGATCCAGACCCCCGTGCGCTTTATATGGGTGTGGGGGTCCATCATTAGGGGACATTCCCCGCTATGGGTAGTAAATCTGGACACGTAAGCTACCTTAACTTTTACGACTAATCTATGGGGTATATTTACAAAGGGCGATTTTTGCTGTGAAATTAAATTCACAGCGTATTGCCGCGATTTTCTAGCGATTTGTAACGTAAATTCACCGAATTCACTAAGCTGCGATAGTGATTGCGAATTGCTAAACGAAGAGTTAATGGCGATTTGACTGCGAGTTAGTCAAAGTGACCTTTGTGAATGCAGTGAGTTGTATGTCTAACATTGAAAAAATCACAGTCGCGATTTTAGGGATGCCGATTTTCCAGAGGCCTAAACTCACGTGAGTTTACCTTTTGATGATTTCATTCTCACTGCAAACTCACGTGATTTCTGCAAAATCGCGCTTTGTAAATATACCCCTATGACAGGGCTTCCCCGCCCCGGACCCCTCATTTAAATGAATTGCATAAGTCCTCTTTCGTTCTTAGCTCAGGATCTTACCATTCTGGTTAAGTAAGCCATTATTCCTAGAAATTATTATTTTTCTGTTCAATATACAGTTTGCCACTAAATTAGAATCTATATGATATATGGTAATATAAAGAAAAATAAATGTGAAGATTCTATAATGGATTAGATGTAACAAATCAATATAATCTGAATGATTTAAAGAAAAAAATATGGTAAGTAAAAAACTACAGTACAGAAGACTGAATGATATATTATCCAGTAACTCTGTGTATTCAATTATCACCTGTTAGTGTGCTGTCGCTATTTATCTCTAAGGGATTCCTAAAAGTATAGGCTTTCTTGCATGAGAACAAGAATATCTGTAGATTTCCTTCTGTTAATAATTGTGTTTGCAGCTGCAGAAAAACAACTAGCACATCCTACAGGTATAGTATACAATTAGATTAGCACATAATATACTATATATAGTTATTTAAATGTTTTGGGGTTTTTCGTTGTTTCATAAAAATAAATTTATGTCCTAGAAAGAAACAGTAAGTGGGAAAGATGGACATATATTAGACTCAAGAGACTAAATAAAGAAGTGCAGTTTACAGAGCCAGCAGTTAACAAAAAATGCAAGCAGTTTGTATTCGTATTTATTTACTATTTATTTATTAACAGGTTTTTATATAGCACCATCATAGTATAAAGCACTTTACAATGTTAACAATCAATGGAAATCAAGACTGGTACTAACAAACAAACTGGGTGGGTAAGAGGGCTCTGCATTTAAGCTTATAGTCTGTATGACATTTGAATCAAAACGAATCAGCCTGGTTGTATGGTAAAAATGACAGTACTGTGTATGATCCATTCACACACCAATGTTAGTAGCAGAACTGAGGCAATTCTAAAATGGTAAGTGTTCAAGTTTGTGTAAATCATGTATTAGAAAGAGAAACTGGAAAGCAAAGTAGTTAAGGTTAAGAGGTAGGTTGAGGCATTTGTTAAGCTTGTGTAAAGATGTGAGTTTTAAGAGAGTGATCGAAAAATTCGAGCTGATCCTACGAAGATGTTAGAGAGAGAGAGATGGGATGAGACAAGTGAATATATGTATGTGAATTAAGTATTTAGGGGCTAGATTTACTAAAGACGAGTTTCTCTAAATCGCCATTGCTTGCTTTTTATTTTACTGGCGATTTTGAAATCAGGGATTTACTAATGCAAAGTTGACCATAAATCGCCAGAGATTATGGTTTTTCAAAATCGCCGTGGTGATTTTTCTAAGTCACTAAACACAAATCGGATTTACTAAGAGACAATTTTCATAATTGCCAGAGAATGGGGCAAAAATTGCAAGAGACAATAGAGGTGGGTGTGCGTGTTGATTTCATGAAAATCATCACCCACTTTGAAAAAAAACCCACAAGAGAAATTAATAATGAATATGCTGCGGCATATTGTACTAGTAGGCACAGCATACCCATGTATTGTAGGGCATATTGTGCATTGTTTTGCTACATGCAGGTAGCATGGCAAGAGTTAATGGAATGCCACCACATATATAATGCCCCCTGTTATATAACATGCCCCCTGTACACAGTATAGCCTATAACATACCCCC
>WWET01001473.1:147890-170236 GCA_011038615.1 Limnodynastes dumerilii
CCCCCCCCTACAAAAATACAAATAGTTAAGGTCCCCCGTAGCTTACATAAAATAGTTAGTGGCCCTGTACCAAAATTCAAATATTCAAAGGGTATAAATAGGGGCCCAGTAATTATAGGAGTCATACGCCGGAGGGTCCCAGAAGAGGCAGGCCGTCCCTCTAGCATCAGCCTGAAGAAGATCCTGCTCCGCAGTCCCAATCTCGCCTGGCTTCTATTAAGACAACAATAACAAGACAAGATAACAATGAGTATTATGAATATTTATTAATTTTTATTAAATTTGTTTGAAGGTGAAGAATTATTTCTATTATTATACTAACGGAGGCATAAATTATTTTCAATATAGTCACAGAGCACATTATTCTTTAAAATACAGCCACGAGGATCATTACTAATTACATTTTAGCTACAGGGGACCTTAACTATTTGTATTTTGGTATGGGGGCCACTCACTATTTCATGTATGCTACAGGGGACCTTTACTATTTGTAAGCTTGTAATCGAGGCGATTATACCCTTAAAAAAAATCACTTCTTAGTAAATACAGGGCGATTTGTTAGGGCGATTTAAATCACCTTTTAGTAAACCTAGGCCTTGAGGCAAAATTATTTTGTATTTGATTCTGTAAAATACAGGCAGCCAATGCAGAGACTGACACAGTTGACCAACAACTCTGTAGCAAAACATTTTGCAAGGAAAATCAGTCTAGATGCTGGGATATACATGGAGGGGCTGCAGTGATGGCTGGGAAATAATAGAGGGTCTGCAGTGAGAGTTGGGAGTTACAAGAGGAGCTGCAATGATTGCTGGGATATACAAGGGGGTTGCAGTGATGGCTGGAAACATACAAGGGGACTGATAAGTTAGCTGGGACATACAAGGGGGCTGATATTATAGCTGGGACATACAAGGGGGCTGCTATGATGACTGGGGGTGAATTTCACTTTAACTATTTTAAACTATGGAAATGTAAATACATTTAGGTTGTACATGTGATATTGTAATTTAAAGGTGTAATTTTTATTTTGCTGCTTTATGTTACTGCTATTGCCATTACATTGAATAATATATGGAAATTATAATTTATGAGTCAAAGTACAAAAAAACATTACTAAGGTCTTGTATGGAAGGAGATCTATGGGGGTCACCATGAGCTTTCGCACCAGGTGACACCAAGCCTAGTGACGCCACTGGTTCCAGGTCCTGTGGCCTTTTGCCCCTCGTGAAAATTTTCGTTCCTATGCCCCTGGTAGAGTGCAATGGTATAATTAAAGGGGTGGAACAAATATAAAACACGTGGAAAAAGACTGAAGAATTAAAATACTTTCTATACTGACAATCAACATCTTAAAAAGTTTTGTGTTAACCGATTTTAATTAAACTAATATATAAAAAAATTATTAAATTATGGTAGATACAATGTTTGATAACTGGGAAAAGGGTATGTGGTCACAATAAATCCAAAAACAATACTCCAAATACCGAGATAAGAGGTACCGCAAAATATACCCCACAAGCACAGTAATGAATTCACAAGGAATCTCTATATATCGGTGTAAAGTTAAGGTCTAAACAGCGTGTATGGTATATTAAGCTCAAAGTTCTAAAGTTCGTTGAAGTTTTTGTTAAAGTCCAACAGTAGTAATAGACGTGCCCTCTGTAATTTCAGAAGTATGGTAACTGTCGCGGTTCCAGTGTCTGTAATCCATGCTTCTCCTGTGTGGAAAGCTGCCGCGGCTTCTATGTGTGCAGTCACTGCCTCTCCCTTTCTCAGCACATGTGATCTCTGGTGGTGGTAGTTTCCAGTCCTGGCTCACCAAGCCTTATTTTCCATTCTGTTTGTTGTGCATTCCAACAGGATATGTGAAATTTATTTTAAAATCAAATGGTTTTTACTCCTTGTTCATTTTATCTTTTACCTTTTATAGTTCAAATTTTTGTTGCACTGGTTCCTCTTTACAGGGATCAATAGATGAAATTCCCCTATTTTATAATCAATATTTATTCACATGAGTTAATTGAACAAAAAAAGTGCAAAAGTGCAAATTATATATATATATAAAAATGTACCAAAAGATCTTCTATTTTATTTACATACAGATAGATAGATAGATAGATAGATAGATAGATAGATAGATAGATAGATAGATAGATAGAATCAGTTCCTGCTATATATCTGATATATAAATGGTTTCCTTTCATCAAACTGTTCTGCTGCCTTCAATCTCACTTACCAGATCATCACTCCTGCTCTGTCCTTTAACATCATACTTTTTCACATTTCCATAAATCAGACAGCCTCTGTTCTACTTTCACATAGCAGACAATGAAGGGATGTAATTTAGATTGAGAGGAAGCATATTTCAGCAAGCGTACAAAGAGTAGTCTGTGCATTCTAAGGTACTTAAAAATAAAAACAATAATAGGACCATGGCAGGGCGTTTTTCAGCTAGACCTGTCCATCCAAAATTATTTGTCCTATACCAAAATATCTGTAGGGACTCAGCAATGCACTTTATTGCCCAAGGTCCAGGGTATATGCCTATTTAACTTGCGCTGGTCAAATAAATTCTAAATTGTGAGCAACAATCCATTGCACACCATCTATTATAACCACACAAGATGTTCCTCTGGTGCTGGCATCTGGTCTTCGGCCTCTTCTGGTCCTTACCACAACGCACCCCTTCTTCTTCCTTGGTGTCCCCGATACTAATGACCGGTTTGTCGCTAGGGGGCCCCCTTTTATAGGAAAAATTACGTCATCAACATTAAGGGGCTCTAGTGAGGAGGAACATCTTCAAGCAGGTGACAAGCCTCTCCAAGCAACATTAAAAGAAGATCTTTAGAAGAAGCTGAAAATAATAGCAAGTCATCCCAAGACAAACACATGGCCATGCTTTTCCTTATAGTAGTATATGCGTCGGCAGGATAAGTGATAGAAAAAATGCATGCCGATTTTCAATAGAAAAGCATGGCGATTTTTCCATTTTAAAATCGATCAACATCAACGGCGATTCTACATCGATGCCAAAAATTCGGGCATAGTATATGCCTCGATTTTTGGTAAAAAATCGCTGCTCAAACCCAGCGATGATGATCGATGTAGAATCGCTGACAAAAATCGACCTTAATAAATGAGGCCCCTAGAATCTGCTAATGCCCAATGTTTAGTTGTGCTGCCTTTTTTCTATTCTGCTTCCTGTTCTCTAGGCAAATAAAATTCACTATCTTCCTTAGGAAAAAATCTAATGGTTTACAGAACATCCATGTGCTATAAGTACAATGGTTTACAGTATTGTAGACTCTTATTACAGCAAACAGCGATTGCTGGGATTTTATTGATGGCATTGTAGTTCTAGAGATTCTGTTTGTCTGCAGGCAGGTGACACTGCTGTTGAGTGCTGCAGAGACAATAAGATCCATAACATTGCTGCTCTCAGAGGTATGATCCAGCTTTCAGTGTTTTACTAATTCATGAAGACACACTCTAGAATTCCTTCAGTAAATCACAAGGTTTATATACTCTCAAGTAAAACAAAATTCTAATTGCCAAAATAAAACCACTGTTTGTTTGGTCTCCATTGATTATTGTAATTCTTGTTATCACATTCTAGAAATGTATTATACATTCACTTCTATCCCATGGACAATACATTGGTCTATAATGCAGTATGGAATTTTATACATAACTTATGCTCTTTTAAGAGGCTGGATAAAAACATGTATAAAGAGAACTGCACATTTACACTGCAGATGTCTTTCTTGTCACCGTGGTAAAATAGTGACTTATTTATTTGCTGCTAGTGACAGTCCTCTAACTCAAGCATAACTTTAGCTTATTTTTTGTCATCAATACAAATACTAAATTTGGCTGTTATAAAGAGCACTTTGATTGTACTCAGCTATAAGAGTTTCTTTTCACACATCATAGTGCATGCTTTTCTATGGAGAATCAATTCACTGTTTCTAAGAACAGTTTTAGTGAATTAATATTTCCCCACATTTCCTTTAAAACTGCTTCCTCCACTAAAAGTGCATGCCCTCATTTTCTAATATTTGTATTGCTTTGAAGAATGTCTCCCTCCTGTACCTGGTTAAACATTTTAATATATTTAAATAATAAAAAAATATTTTATATATTTATATAGAAATCTTCTGTCATATCTTCTGTCCTTGCTCTGTTTCACATTATACATATTAAGATCCTTTAGTCTATCTTTGTATGTTGTGTGACGCATGCCATGCATTATTTTGGTTGTTTTTTTTTTTTTTGCACAGCCATATGTCCTTTATGAGATATGGGGTCAGTTTATATTGTAACCTATTTCACTGGTCCCATCACATTAATGCATAACTTTTCTGGTAGTAGCCGATGGATTTACAAGCAGCAACAATCCTTTTTGCCAATCTTAGTTAATGTGGACTTTTACCTGTTCCTGTAGTGTCTGGAGTCTGAAATGACTAATGTTCAGAATACACATACATTTACTACTAATCACCAACAATTTATATTTGTAAAATATAGATTTCCAACTAATGTGTTGGTATTCATACATTTGGATAATAATATAGCCCATGTAAAGTGACCCTTATTGCCTCCAGAACTGAACACAGTATTTTAGGTGAAGCCTTATTATTGATCTATAAAATGTCATTACTACCATAGGCTTATCTACAATGGGTGTAGGGTATGCCGTGCACACGAGCCTCCTCAGAACAGGGGGTCCTGTGGCATTCATCCTGCACCCAGGGTTGGCAGGGCAGGAAAGACCTTCCGGAGGGAAGAAATAGATCCCGAATGAGTTCAGCATTTATTTCTTCCCTCTAAGATCTTCCGGAGGAAAAAATAGATGCCAAATGAGCCCCCCTTCCCCTGCGGTGAGACTGTCCCGATTCACAAGCTGAAAAAGGGGTGGGGCTTAAAGCACAGTTAGGCCCAGCCCCTTTTGAGGTCCACGAATTGGGACAGTCCTGTCTCGGGGGGAGGGGGGCCCATGTACAAATCCTGCACAAAGGCCCCCTCACTTCTTAAAACGCCCCTGATTACTACAGTGTGTCTCTCCTACTACAACTCCTCTCTTTAGTCAATCCAGGACTGTACTTAACTTTGTTATGTTGCTTATCTAAGTCTCCTCATCCCTTTCTTCCTCAGTTGTCTCCAATTAATTCAATGGATATTCAGTTTCAGGGTTTTTGAGTTTAAGGGCATGATTCTGCATTTTTTTTTTTACATAATCTCATAGCGCTATATAAAAACTAGTTAATAAATAAATAAAAATAAATAATTTAGTTGTCGGGGTATGCAGGCCAGGCTAGTCCTCCACACCAATGAAAAGCTAGGCTGTATAAGGTGACAATAAAACATTTTAGAGTGTGGAAAAGGGGCATAGATGCAGTATTAAGATTTAAAGAAAAAAAGTCTTGTTATCTTAATGAGCACAAAAAAAATCCAGAATATAGAATCTCTGGGTTTTGAGTTCCAAATGCATGATTTTGTATCTTCTGGCATTAAACCGTGGTTGCCACCCTCTTGGACATTCCTTTAGTCTTCCTAAAGCAATAACCCTCCCTGTCTTGCTGTGGTTTTTTTCATAATACTTTGTAATAATCATGTTTTTTTTTAGATATAATTAGATTTTGCTTCAATAACAATGCAGTTTAGACATGCCCTCTTGATATGTATTGATCCAAGCTTCTGCACAGTCAGCATTTTAAGTTTTCAGTCTGAAAAGTTAAGCCAGGTCCTGGGTAACAAAAGTCTGTCTGTGCAAAATGAGTTGCTAGTGGTACAATTGCATGGATTTGAGGATTTTGCAAGATCAGAACACATAAGATTCAGATCTCAATGCACCTGTATTTCCTTTTTTCTCTGTTTTAGATATCTTAAATATTTTCTGTGACTTAAAAAAGTTTATATTGACGACCACAAAGAACATTTTGTTTGTATTATTATATTAAACGATTGTTGCTATAAACTGCTGCTTAGCAGTGTCACCCCTGTAGGTTTGTGCACTCTGATCTGTTTGCAAACTCTTTACATATTGACACAGCTGCCTCATTGCTATCACTGTCATTGGGGCTGATCCAGAACAACGCCCGTCGTCGCTAGGACGGCGGGCGTAAGCGTAAGATCGGCCTTTCAGCCGATCTGCACATGCGCCGGGCCCAATCATGGATCATGGAGGCGTCTGTAGCAGCACCGTAGGGACGCTGGAAGGGACGTCCTCCAGCGTCCCTACGTTCAGGTTAGTGTAGGTGGGCGGGGGGAGGTAGTTAAATGAGGATGGGAGGGCGGGCTAAGCGGTCATACGCTCCTGTGCGAGCGTATGGCCCCTTCCTTACGCCGGCTGAAGTTAGGGTAGCCTTCAGCCGGCATAAGGAAGGGGACATACGCCCGCACAGGGGGAGTGTCAGGGTAAGTAAACGCCGATACGCTGTGCTTTAGTAAGCACAGTGCATCGGCGTAGGTCTGGATCAGGCCCATTGTCACAAATATGCTGCACCAGTCCTGGATTAGTTTTTAATAGAATTTTTATACTTTTTAAATATAGAAGATAAGAAATAAGGCAAACAAATCTATTGTTCTAAGATTTCTACTAGTGGCTCAGTCAGAAGACACAGTTTTGATTAAAAGTATTCAGAATAAATGAAGTATTGGAATTTATTATAAAAATTTCTTTTTTTTGTTCTGAAAATATGTACAGATTTTTGTCAGTAGAAAATTTAGATAGGTAGTTCTTCAAATAGCACTATTTTAAACATGCAAACGGGTGTGTAAGGACAAACAGGCGGAGAGGTGTAATACAGCAGCCTAGATACATTTGCATGTTTCAAAGTTTCATTTTGGGTAAAATCAATTTAAATCAGTGTCATGTATGTGCTGTTTAATGATTACACATTTTTTAAACATTATCATTATTTTTTTTAAGCAAAACAACTAAACACCTAAAGATTAAAAATACCTCAGTAAAATGCATGGAATTTCACTTCTATTTAATCTTACAAATGAATAATCGTCAGTATACTGTAGTGTGTGCAGTGTGATTAAATGTATTTTATGCTTTAGAAAGTTAAATAATTGTTATGTCTATATAGCTTTTTTTTAAATAACAAATTATTTATTTATAAAAATCTCCTTTATTGTGCACTCACACCTGCCTAATGTGGTACAGGATTATTTGAGAATCACAGGGAAACACTGCAGCTGCACAAAAACACCAATTTTTTCATTATTACTTAGTGGAACATCTCCTTCCACTAGCTTAGAGCACATGGAAGCAAACAGGCAGATCGGCCACTTTGTATCTGTTTTTTGTGCTTTCTCCCTCTGTACACATATGCACTGCTAAATATCGCTAGACTTATAACTAAAAAGTGTATGCATAGCTCTAAATCAGCCCCAAAGAGCACTCTATAGACTGACTCTGTAGCTAAATTATTGTTTAGAGCTATCTTAACCTCTGTAGAGGGTTTTGCAATGATTGAACATGTCCATACCTCATTTTAGCTTATTCCTGCACAGTAATTTTATGCACAAGACACAAAAAGCATTACTGTTGCTACTGTTTATCTTCAATTTTGTATTTAAGTTATATCCCTGATGTAAAGTTTAAGTTGTACTGCTTAGTGAAAATAAGTTAAACTATTTCTAGATGTCATTAAGAAAATCAGACATTGCTGGCTACACTGAGTATACCGAAACTGACATGTAAATGTTTTATTAATGGATTTAATGTACGGTAAATTGCTGGAGAGATTTTAAAAAGCTGTGAAATGTTCAGATTTTGTACATTATTTTACCATGTGCCTTATTCTTCCGACTTCGGGACACAATTTTTCCATTTCTAAGAATGAATTGGTTCACATTTGTCTTTTTATTTGTCAGCAAATATTAGCAGCTTGTTCAAATGCACTGATTTTCTTACTTAGTTGCCATGAGAAGATTATGCTATATCCCTAAAGTTATCAGAAAATTTAATGGACAAGAAAATATTTTATAAAAAAATTCTGGCACCTAGCAGCAATTATTTAGAAATATCTCTGCAGACATATTGGACCGTGTTCACTTAGGAAGGCTTTAGGTTCTTAATTATACGCAACTAGTAGCAAGGCAACTCCCCTGACAAGTCCCCGGTTTTCAGCTTCTTAACCAACTTATGAATGCCATAGGGCTATCTTATCTTTAGGTTCTTAGTTTTGTGCGTAGGGCGGCTAATTAGGAACGTTCTGCATAACCACGCCCAGATATCCTAATTTAAATGCTTCTCTCCACCCAATCTTCTTATCTTCTTTCTTTCCCAACAAGCCCCTTCCATCTTAAGTCACTAGGAACCTAGAAGCAATAGGTTCGTAATGGTGATTCAGAGCCATCCCGTTCTTAAGTCTTACATAAATTGCGTATATTAAGGTACTACGCATGCGCAGTATATCCCTTCTTAAATATACGCACCTAAAAATATGCAGATTCTTAAGTTTGAATCAGGTCCATTGTCTTCATTATAACCCTCTTCACTAAATGAACTTTGAAAGAATTGCACAGAGATGAAGTATCACAAACCCAAACCCTCATACTGTACCTTTTTAACTGTATAGTACCATTGCTAATGGTCTGTAATAGCAAATTGGCTATACCAGCATGTAACGGTAATGACGCAATTGGTGCTGGCAAGAAAAGCACTCATCCCTTTACCCACCTTTCAGTCTTGCAGCATCTAAACTGTATAACAGCGCTACAGGTGGCTTCTCTGTGGTTCACTGTACTGATACTCAGCACCAGTGCACTGAAGGACAGAGGAGTCAGTTAATGCAAAGCTACTAAAAATAAAATGAAGCATATAATAAATGGTAAAGTGTTTTCTAGTCATCATTACATTTTTATTAATGAGGTACTGGGTAACAATGTACGGCTGTCTAATAGGTTTAACAGCATTTTGGCTAATATTAATGCAATACATATTATGTAACATTATACAATTGTATCTTTTCATTTATAGTTCAGATCATCTTTAAACTGACACAAATTTTTATTGAGGATTTTAATTCACATCTCATACAGGTGTACATTAAAATCCGAGTATTTCGACTACCATAATAGCTGGTTTTAAACGCACTTACCTTCGCAACCAAAATAACGCAGCCTTCGTGATTAATTGAATCAGGCCCACAGAGTTACATTAGGTTTTGCCAATTGTATATAAAATTATCTCCATTGGTGCGGTTAGATGCTTAACCTCTAGTTGATATATCCCTGGGTGGCATAAGAAACCCCTCCTCTGATGCTTTTTATTGTACCTTTTTGACTTTTTTTTTTAACTGTGAGGGTATGTTGGTGGGTGCAGGCCATGCTATTCACTGCTTACAGAGCACAAAAAAGTGCAGGATACAGGTGCAAAAGTAAAAGGATTACATTGTCTTTTGTCTAAAATTTATCCAAGAGCAACCATTGTGACATGTACAACTAGCCCCTTATTACTCATATATTTATATATCTATAATGCAATAAATGTATTATCATAAAGTAACCTGGCATATTTTGCTGTGATTTTGCACTGTGCACATGCAGTAACATCTATCCTTACACAGCATTTCTGTTCACAGAACAGCATCCTTTACTCCCCCACCTTCACATTCCTCAATATTTTGCCTCAACTCTGATCTACACTCCGCTAATTAACACACATGAACTCTTTTCCTACATTCAATGGCCCGGATCCAGAACTACAGCTGTCTGTGGAATTTGCTGAAAGATAGCTACTTCGTTTCGATACGTAGATTGCGTATATGCGGTCTTTTAGTTCTGTATCCGGGCCAATGTTTGTCACCAATTTGCACAAAAAATCACCACAAAAAAACATCCCCTTCTATATCTTTCTTTGCTTCTCCTGCTAGCTGGTGACTTTTCTCCAAATGCAGGACCTCCACACCTTTCACATACAATTCACTCACATTCAGGACACTATAGAAACCCAGACAACCTCAAACACATCACATGTCTTCTATCACTCTCACTCTCCACCATATAATGTGCCCTATGGAATGTAACAAACTAACCTCTGTTCATAACCTTTTCCTCTCTAACAATCTCACTGAGACACTTCCCTTGCTACACTCTCATATGGTGGTCTCCATTTTACTCATACCTCCAGGCCTGGAGACAGGTGAGGAGGTGGCGGTGGACTTCATCTCTCCTCGAATTGTACATTCACAGTTCTATACAATGGGGTAGATCCTGAACTACGTGTGTGCGTACGTATTTTAGCGGTGCGTATTTTCGTACACGTAAGGTCAATACACTCCCCACGGCACACCCCTTGCACGGACGTATTTTCTCAAATTACGCGACCCAAACCCTACCTTAACTTTTCCTAACGTAACAGAATACGTCCGCTAACGGGCGTACAGACTACGCGAACGTACGCAGCTTAGCACGCCCATACTGTACACTTTAAATACCACCCCCGCCTACTTCACGTAAAACGCACGTATTGTTCACTAACGTAAATTTGGCACGCCCACACGTAAGTATTTACGTTAGCAATACGTGAATTAGCCATACATTTGAAAATACGCTACGTGAATGTGCGTATTTTCTGTGGTGCGCATGCGCAGTGCGTACAAATCTGCGAATTTACGTGTCCGCCACACGTAAATTCGCGGAAATGCGTAGTTCAGGATCTGCCCCAATGTCCCTTCACTTATTTTCACATCCTTTGAAGTACTTGGTGTTTGCATTTTCAAACCTTTTTCTCTGCATGTGGCTGGAGAGATTCATGAATTCATAAGGATGCTGTCAGGGTCCTGGACCAACCTATGTCAGACTCCCTGACTTGGAAACCCAAATTTACGTATATCTGGGGACCTTGAACATTAAATTCACATTAATATTCTAGCACCACCCACCTCTATTAAGGTAAATCTCTATATTTACCCCAAATATTCCAGCTGCCACCACGCATTTTTAAAGGTTAACATGAACCTATCAACAAAGTTATAATGCACTTAGCAGAAACTATCACCCCGTGACCTTATTTTCACAATTCCCCTGGATTAATAACCGCAGCTATTAAAATTATTACCCCGTGAGTTATTGATTCCGCTTATAAGTTTCAATAGCCAAAAAGCAGTCAAGTTTCTTCAGAGACTAATATAAACCAGGCAAAATAAACATAAAATTAATTTTACTAAAAAAAGTTACAATGCTTATTACATAAAAAAAGATTTAACAATACAAGGTTACAATTTTGGATAATCCCACCAGAATGGCAATCTTGACTACACATGGAACCAGGCTTAGTTTTGGGCTCATTGCATTTTTAAAGACACCTTATCTGATTATCTCTCCTCCCTCTGGCAAGGAGAGGTGATTGGTCAGAAGCCTGTGACCTCAGTATAGGCTAGTCTGAGATTCTAGGGCCTACCTATCTGATTTTGATAAATGAGCCATAAAGCCATATGAGTGGATGTAGCCCTTGTAGAAGTATAAAATTCACATTCCTAACTTTATAAATGACGTCTGAATACCAAACAAGAGGTACATGGCATGTGTACAGTTAGTACACTAGTTAGTTCCCAGTGTGACCCAATCTCCCACATTGCAAGTATTGTTCATGTGCGTTTGCTTCACATCCCTAAGAAAATAGGAGTTACGCTGAGTACAAGAATAAGAGTTTTGCCCAAGTATGATATTTTCCTTTGATCCTAGTTCATTTGATTTTGCAATCTTTGCTTATTACAAAGATTAACTGAGATTTAGCCCCCCCCCCCCCCCCATACGCCCGTCAACACAACAANNNCCTCTAGAGCCTTGAACCACTCAAAACAGACAAAAGGTCTGTTTTTGGAGCAAGGTTAAAGTGTAGCGGTTTTCTGACCATTTCCTTTCCCTGACTGACTCCAGAGGGACATTTGGCTATTCATCCAGACCCCTTAGGGTGACAAATGTCTTTAGTAAATGTCTTTTGTTCTAGGACTTGCCATATTTCATAACAGAGTGCAGACCGAACATGTGTAATGAGAATCTTAACAAATATTCCATAAATGTCCCTAAAAGATGACAATTGCATTGATCTGGTATTCTCTAAACTATGCTCAGTCTCTGACCTTACTAACTCCCTTCACCCTCTCTCAGACCATCACCTTATCACCTGCAAACTATCCCCCACTAGTTCTAATTCTTAACACTATTAATATCAACCAACTTTCTCAATCGGTCCATCAACTTCTGTCTCTTTTTTCTAACTTCCACTCTCTGTTATGGCAGTATCTCACCTTAACCAAACTCTAGCAGATGTGCTTGATCAAGTCTCTCCAGCTACCCCTTTTGCACTACGGAGACTTCCATGTCATCTATGGCACACTAACAACACAAGAAATCTTAAAAGACTTTCCTGCAAAGCAGAAAGTTGTTGGTACATATCTTGTTTTTCCCATGACTTTTTAACTTACCCCAACACCTATCACATTTGTTGAAATGCTCTAGACAATGAAACTCTCATTTCTACTCAGGCTTCTAACCCCAAAACCTACTTCACACTTTTAACTCCCTACTAAGTCCTCCTGTGCAAAATCCATCAACTTCCATGAGTGCTCAAGATCTTGCATTGTACTTTAAGGACAAGATTGACCTTAAGATCTTCCTCCTCATCAGCTAACATACTACTCAGCCCCTTTCATCCACGCTCAGGCATCATGTCCTCATTCCAACCCACAAGGGTTCTGCATGCAGAAGGACCATACCAGTGAGGGAAGTGCAAGGGGTGTGCACTCCCATCTCACAAATGGAATGATGGATAGCAAATTCCATACGTTTGCCTAGAAGTACCATATATATCCTAAACAGAAACTAAACAGACTGAAATAAAAAAAATATCCAACTAATGTCTCACTCATCCACCTAAAAAAAAGTCCAAAAACTAAAATAAAAACACAGCAGAAAATACACCCACATCCAATTAAACCTGCAAAATGAAAGTTGCAATAAAAATCACTGCACACTTTTCATCGTTTCTTTAAACTTTTATTGGCTGCATCTTCCTGCTAATCAAGTTTTGAGTTCAAGAATTAGTTCAAAACTTTTTTCACCAGTTACATTAAATCTGATTGGTTAATAGCACATTCTACTTCCTGTGTCATTCACAAGCATTCTTCAAACAGAGAGATCAATCTTAAACACACTTGTCATTCCATAATTGCCTCCAAACAGCTGAAATATAGAGCCATTGACCTTTTAATCAACTATGAAGTGTTATGATGGAATGGACAAGTTATAAATAATGACAAGAAGTGACAAGACAATGAATCACTTCTCCGTGTGGCAGATACATTCTGCTGCTTTTTAAGCATGTGGAACCCTGGAGACATGCAGAGCTGCAAACGTCTGTTAATATATAGTGAGCACACTTGTATAAATCTGATCACTGAGTCGTCTCCACCAGGTATATAAACCTGAATCTGGGGTGTTTGACGTTACTGTGTAGTTTCTAGGAGTTGGAATTATGCTTGTTGTCTAGCAACACAGATCTTGACATGGAGTAAGCAAGTAGGTTTCCATTTTTATTGTAAGAGAAGCAAATGTTCTTACTATTTACATCTTGTTCAGTGTAAAACAGAAAAGTGGAAATCATGAAACATATTTCTTGATCCTTGGATAATCAAAAATTATAATCAATAATTATACCAAAGCTTTCCAAAATGTCAGCTAAATCAAGTTAATGTCTCTAATTATCTCAGTAATTGAAATATCCTTGCTATTTTTGGAATATTAGGAAGAATTGACAGATGTATACATACCAATTAATGCATAGCTGGCTTCTTTTTGCATAGATTTATGGGCTAATTCATAGTATTGAGCAAAGTAAAAAAATCTTAATATATTTGTAGATGGAGAAAGCAAAAACCATACAGTTTTTCATGGTTTTGCAAATATTCTACTTATTTAGCCCTTAAATACTCTGAATTGTTATCAATCCCTTAGTTTCTTCTAGTTATAGTGTTATATGACATAAGCTAATTTCACAAAGGACAGGATCCAGACCCCGCAAGCTTACACTCCCGTCTCTTGTTCGCATATAGTGTGACCACTGATTCATGCTGATACCCATCCCACACTGCATCAGGCCAACCTTGGTGGGTGGAGGGAAAGCACAGCCCCTTACTATGATTTTTTATCATACAGAACTAAGTTATGTGTGTATAACACACGTAACATCTGTAGGGCGCATGCTCCCTCCACTCAATTCAGTTTGCGTGCATAAGTGGGGTGCTAGATGGAAGTCTGCATTCGGTCCAAAATTAGGACTGGCATAAAGAACAGCATCCAGTTCGGGACAGAAGTTGTAGTCACTATGGTTATAGACAAGAATTGCCATACTTTTTTACAGATTTTTGCATGTTTGCCCCAGCTAATGTAAAGTATCAGAAACAATCTAGACCTAATAGACAAAAATGTTTACATAAGTAATTCTTTCAGTTGATGAATTTGTTATTATTCTAATAATATATTAGGAACTCTAGAATATCACATTAAAATTTAACTTGGTTAACATCTGTAAATAAAATTCTTAATAAAAAAATTTGGATTACCCAGGTTGTCAACACAAAACATACAAAAACATTTCATAACATTAAGGATGGGTTTACAAATATAAATGTTACTGCTATGGTCTTATATAGTTGTGGTGTCTTGGCAACAAGCAGCATTCTGTACTTAAACATGCCTTGTATTAGGACTTTCTGTACCGCAGTAACCTGGTCTGCCACTAGACAATGCTGTGACTTATGCACTCTCTGTCTAATTACTAGCACCGGCTCAGCAAATATTTATTACTGCCTTTTACTGCGCAAAGTGCTGGTTATTGTTGCTGTGTTCTGCTATTTCATCTGTGTTTGGTTTTTCTTTGTATCCTGTATGCAACCATCATGTGCTTCTCTGTATCTAGCGCTCCTTGTCCTGTAAATTGTGGTCATTCAGTAAGACAATTTCTGCTTGTGTTTGTATACTCCTGCGTTATATATATTCAGTTACCTCTAGAAACTGTGTTTCTCATGATGTCTATTTTTATTTGTGTACTCCTGCATAATATGTATTTACTCTGTCTTTTGAACTGTGTTTATCCTAATTTCTTAATGTATCAGTGTACTCCTGCATTATATCTGTATTTGTGCAGTCCTACATTTTTTTAGCAGTTATCATTCCTTAGTCCTGTTACCATGTTTATTGTACGTTTATTCCTGTTATTTCAGTCTTGCTACTTTGTTGCTCTTATTTCTCAGTTCTCCTATAACCTGTTAGTTTAATGTATGTGCACTAATAAACATTTGTTGAGTTCACTATACTTTGCGCCAGGCTATCAAGGTGCTACATTGGACTGGATTCTAAATTAGGTCCGATCGCGTGCACGTAGATCCATTTGTACGGAATAGACTTAAGTGAGCTTGATCTGAAGTCAGTGCATGCAAGGGGAGTGTACTATCCTCGCGCTCACTGACTCTCAGATCACATAGCAAAAATTTAGCAGCAGCACATACAGATCACTAAGTATTTATTTGCAGAGATTCTACATCCTCTATATATTCACATGCAATTTGGCCAAGAATTCAGAACCAAAATTTATAACAGTAATATATATAAAATTATTTTCAAACTGGATTTTCAACTGGTGAAAATGTGAAACTTAGCAGAACCGTGTTGAACTGCAGGGAGAAGAAAATTTTAGCTGAGAAACAGAACTAGATTAAAGCAGTGACTCTAAATTAAATAGAAACATTGGGCCGGATCCAGACTTAAGAAGGAGCTTGTAATTAACAGAGGAAAGTTACACCTGGGCAAAACCATGTTGATTTCAGGGGAGTCAAGTTAATTGTATTCTTTTCATGCAGGGATATATCTTTGAATTGCTTACTGCACACAGATACTGACCAGCTTTACTATCACACTGTTATTTAGACTTGGGATAGGAAACATCACCTCTCAACTCTAATACTGTTTGCAACAGATAAAATATGACTCCCCTGCAATCAACATGGTTTAGCCCAGGCGTAACTTTACTCTTTTAATCTAAGCTCTTTCTTAAGTCTGGATCCAGCCCATAGAATGTAATGGCAAATAAGAGCCTCTTTGCTTTTTAACCATACAGGACCGTATTCACACCTAAGATGCTCCCTCTTCTTTGGTGCATAGATTTCAGAATTAACCTACTACTTGTGCGTAGTAGGTTAATTACACAATCTATGTACCACTTAGGTACACAGATTGATCACGTTCGATCTTTAAAGACTGCACCTAATTATTTAAATAAGTTACTTTTTTAAGAAGAGAGGGTGGGGAGGGGTTTATATGAGCCGTGGAGGGCGGGTGAAGGGATCACTGCGCATATTTTCTATCTTAAGAAGGAAAATATGCACTGTTACGTAAGGAAGCCCTATGGCATTCTTAATTGCCATTAGGATCCTAAAAATGGGATGACTGAAGATGGCCCATTGATTCTAGACTCCATTTGACCCCCAATTTAGTTTAATATTTAGGATATATATCCTAAGCATATTTAAATGTTATACGTTTTTAACCTCTACCACATCAGTTAGGATATAATTTCACTAATCAGCAATCATTCCAGTGAAGTAATTTTCTGCACATTTCCTCTAAACTTACCACCCTCCAGCTTATACACATGTCCTGGAATGCTAATACATATCATCACTGAAGAACAGCCAAACCCCTGTACATGGTTAAACTCCTAATATATTTGAAAGCTGCTATATGCCATATCCCTCCTCTCCCTATATATTTTTAGTTCCTCTATTCTTTCTTAGTATGTTTTTTGAGTCATGCCATACCACATTTTAATTGCCAGTCTTTGCACAGTCTCTAATGTATTTATGTCCTTCTGATGATATGACCTCCAGAATTGAAATCAGTATTCCAGGTGAGGATGCAGCATTGGCCTATAAAGTGGCATTACTACTTACTACTTCTCTCTGCTACTATGCAACCAAGCAGCTGACTTGTCATTCTCATTCGCTTTGTTACATTGCTTGGCTACCTTTAAGTCACATGATATAGTGACTCTTAGATCCCTTTACTGTTAAGTAGTTTCTAAGGTACTCCCATTAATGCTTTTGGAGTTTTCAATTCCATTCGTATAAATTTAAAACATTTTTTGTATTGATCAGTAGTTGCCAGACTCTGTCAGTAGTACCTAGTTTATCAACCATTTCGTTTACCCTACCCGGTATGTCTACCCTATGTTTGAGTCTTCTGCAAAAAAGGCATACTTTACTCTTAATACCTTGTGTAATGTCACCAAATATAGAAATTAAATAGCACTAATCCAAGTACAAATCCCTGATAACTTCACTTGTATCCTTTCCATCCCCAAAACAGATTCCATTTACTGCATCCCTCTGTTTTCTATGCTTCAACCATGACAACATCCATGCAATCTCAATCTCAAAGTTCCAAATTATTTAATAGTCTGCTTTGTGGCACAGATTTAAAAGCCTTACTAAAAAAAACAGTCTTCATCTCACCCTTGATCTTTTACTATATGTGACTCAGTTAAAAAAAAGTCAATAAGATTTGATGGCATGTTTGACTGATCTCTCCCAATGAATCTATGCTGCTTGGGAACCTGTAAATTGCTGGGGTTAAGACATTGTACAATTTGTTACTTCAACACTGTTTCCATCAATTACCATTCTACTGATGAAAGGCTCACTGGTCGGTATTTGCCAGATTCTTCCCTACTTCCACTTTTATGCAGCGGGACTACATTTGCTATTTTCCAATCTGCTGGAATTTCTCCTGTTACTATTCACTGGTTCAATTATTGTGTTAATGGTTTTATAAGCTCTTCTTATAACCTAGGATGTATCCCATCTGTCCCCATTGATTTGTCTACTTTCTACTTTGTGATTTCAGCTAAGACCTCTACTTTCTTTCATTGTATCAGTATTAACTGTGGTCCATTCCCCTCCTTTTCGTTTGTGAATATTGAACAATTATAATGATCTGCCATAGTCATCCTTGACAAGGCTCCCATTTACTATTTTTTTGTATTATTATACCCTCTTTTCCCCCCTTTTATTTATATACCTTAAAAAACTTTTATCCCCTTTTTGTAATGAGTGGGCCATTTACAACTTGGACCTTTACAGTTCTAATAACCATCTTAGTCTCCTTCCTTCTTTGCAAGATACACGACTCTGTCCTCATTACAAGTGAAATAATAAGTACCACCTGGATCTTTTCACATGTCAGTCAGTAACAAACGCACCTCCTGTGTGCTCTAACAAGGAGACCTGAAGAACATGCACTGTTAGTGGTATATGAGGACTGTGGTTGAGATCCTCTGTTCTAAAGGCAATCTTTTTTGCTTAATTTGTACTTGCTACCTCTTTCATAAACCATATTGGCTTCCTTTTTCTGTGGTTGTTTATAACCTTTCTATTACCAAGTTATGTTACTGTTAATAATGAGCTCCTGCCTCCACTGTGTTAAAGAATCATTTACACATTTCTCCATTTCTACAAAATTCTTCTTCAAAATCTAGCAGCTTTGTTTTTTTGCGTGGTACTAGTTTTTCCACTTTCTTTACACTAAACAATACTGCATGATGATCTCACACATACATATTTCTGTGATTATGGCCCGTATTCAGAGTACCGGACGTGTAACATATACGTCCGGTGTTAAGCGATTTTTAATACTGCGCATGCATAGTAATTTTTTAACGTAATCTACGTATCTTTTTCTTACGTAGATTGCATAAATGCGGTCTTTCACCAATTGTAAGCACCAAATCTAAAATTGCATCTTTGCTAGGGGGCTCTCACAACAATTGCCTAAGGGCCGCTTTGTGTAATGAAAATTACAATGTCCCCCTTCTAGTTGAGCTTGCAGAAGACTCACACCAGGTAGATTAATGTCTCAGATGATTGTTACCTCCACTTTTAAGGCTATTTCAGTGAAGTTTTGCAGTATGGCATTATATTAATTAATTTTTTTCTTGGTGGACAATATTTTACCCAAATATGGAGAATGATCACTTTGCTTTCTGTTGTCACCCAATGTGTGATTTTTTTCTCCAATACTCCTTATTAAAGTAGTATTTTTTTCATTTCTTCCCAAAGCTAATACATCTTTTTCCTAATTTTCCTGGCATTTGCATACATAGCTTCCGTATGAGCCCATTTCCTAGGAAATGGACTGTGATTCACTTCCGCTCGCTAAAGTGGGCGGGAGGAAACATGATAATTGTTCAGTGTGGGATGGGTATTCCACAATTGTGAGGATCAGCGTTCGTATGGACTGCTGATCCGCACGCTTTACTTAAGGCAGGCTTGTGGCAGTTTACGCCGTACAAAAGAGGAGAGTGACAGAGGGCGTGCACCCCCCTCTCTCTGATGGACGGACAGACTCCGCATGTACGGAAAGCGTACGGAGGCTGGATCCAGTCCTGAATGACTATGTTTTATGAAACCAAATCTTTCCTCATAAAACCACATTTTAAACCACTTCTAAAGATTCTACTTGCTTCAACTCTGTGTATTGGCAATGCTTCAGAAAAAGTCACAATGTCTGACACCTGATTAAGAGCACTGGAGTATTGATGTTTCTTATCTCAAGTCTAAATAACAGTGTAATAGTAAAGCTGGTCAGTATCTGTGTGCAGTAAGCAATTCAAAGATATATCCCTCATGCAAAGAATACAATTGACTCCCCCTGAAATCAACATGGTTTTGCCCAGGTGTAACTTTCTCTCTTAATTTCAAGCTCCTTCTTAAGTCTGGATTCAGCCTTGTAACTCTAGCTTTGGTCAGGATTATTGTCCCAATTTGAAGAATGACATCTACCTTCCTTGCTTGTGTTCATTACAATATTTATAATATTTAAGATTTATTTTTATACCATAGAGTTGTAACTCCTGTGAGATTCTTACCTACTTTTTACTACTTAAATAGAGAGAATGCCATTTTGGCATGAAAGATTATAAAAGCCTTGACTGGCAGGCTCCTTACATCAGGCAGCAAAGGGGTTAATTAGTGGTGAGGGTTTTAGCCAGTAAGAATAGAGAGGGGGTGGGATTTGCATAGGGTGTAAATTGTTAATTTTTGCTTCCTGCTGCCTTCTGGAATTTTCTTCCCTCCCTCCCTTTGACTTCTGGATTTTTCTTTCCCTCCCTCCCTTTCCCTTAGTTTTGTTAACTTGTCTTTTTCTTGCAGTTGGGGCATATTGTGGTGGTGCTGGTGGTGTGGTCAGCAGGTATGGTGCTAAAGCTCTGGCTTGAGGTATAGTACAGGGATGGCACTCCCCCTTTGTGCGAACATTGGAAACTATGCTTGCCGGCTAGTCTTCCACAGTTGCCTCCTCAGATACCCGCTGGGGTGCGCACTATGATTGGGGTGTGTGCTTCAATGGCAATTTCCTCCAGGGCGCCAAGGGCAGGGGGTTCCCTGCTCTCCGTTACCATTGTTGCCTCCCAGTTTGCTGACCTCCCACCTTTTCTATTACCGCCACTTGATTTCTTCCCTTATAGTCTAATCTTATTCAAATCAATAAACTATGCCCCCTATTTTAAAATCCATATCTGTTGTTGTGTCTTTATTTCTTGATGGGTGATGTGGGGGGCCTATTCAGTCATAGGCGCTTTAAAATATTTCCATTTGGATACCACTAATAATAGAATCCCCTTAAAGGGCTGGATCCAACTGCGTTCAGAGCTTTGTCCGTAGTGGCAGCAGATTTCAGAGGCAGGATCACCATCCGGTCCCATAGTCCACTCCCCTCACATGTACAGACTTCTGTGCCCAGGACAAAACCTTAAATGTTACATACCGGCCCCTCAAAATGTGGCTTGTTTACCCCATCATCGGAATGCTTCCTGCACAAAATACTTTATCCTTAGGATCCAGATCTGTGTGGGAGGTGTAGTTTGTTGGAATGTGCTCTTTGAAATGCAGGCATTTTTCACACTCTGCATGAGGATAATATCCACATTTTGTAATTCTCGATCCAGCCCAAAAAGTGCAGTTGTTCATGGGTATTCCTTATTTCTGTCACTGAAATCCCAAAATTTCCTCATTATATAATAGTGTGTTTGACTGTACCTCCAGTCCTCTTACATGCAGGATATTAGATTTGCAGGGGCACAGCTTGTGCAACATTTCATTGTGCTGCTAAACATAAGGGACTGGATTCTGCAGCTTCTTAGGTGCGTATTTTTAAGACTTTAGCTACAGCGCATGCATAGTCATGTTGACTACACAATCTATGTAGCCTATAGGCATGTAGATTCACTAAGTGCAGCCTCTGTAAAAAATCTAAGTTAGGTTGGAGGAGGAAGTCTTTTTAATGAGGCTGGCAGGAGACTTATAAGCACATAGGAATATAAGGTTGCCTATGGCACTCTAAAGTGCCATTAGGCACCTAAAAAATGCAAATCCGGACGTACTTAATCCACACTTAAGTGTAAATCAGGGCCAAAGCTAATAGCTTTCTATATTTCAGTATATTCAAAGGAAGTATTTTTCCTGCATGCAAAATGAAAATGTATTTGCCCCACTCATATAGCAAAATGGTTTGTCCAGGTATACAACTATTTTCTCACACATTGGGCATTATTCATTAAGGACGATCTTTTACATAAAAATCGCATCGCGGGGCATCGCGACCGATCACGGCGATTTCCCCGTGATGGTTTTTTTTGTTGGCCCGAATTCACTAAGCTGCGAATTTTAACAAACACGCAATGCCCCGCGATGCATTTAGGGCTTAATCGCGGTGATTTTAATGCAAAAATCACCGCGAGTAGCCCTTTAACTAATGGCGGCATATCGCATGTATTAAAAAAATCCTAAATTCTGCATGTGTGCAACGTGCAGGCATGCTGTAGTCATTGAATTACAAGGATCAGCAAAGGTGATCCTTGTAATTCTATGTTTACAGCATGTCTACACATTGCAGACATGCAGAACTATGTGTCCAGTGTGTGTAAAAAAAAAAAAAATATATAAAAAAACATTAACCCTTTACAAAATCTAATAAAGTGTTATATATGTACAAAAAATAATAAACCTAGCTTACATTAACCCCTACGTGTATGCACTTACCTTAGGAGGTCATCTCTCCTAATCTAAGTGTATAAAACAAAGTGGTACATGTGTATAATAATATAAAAAAAAAAATTTAACTCACCATTAGCTGTCCGAATCTTGGGAGCCTTCAATTTTCTTTTTCTGAAGTCTTCTTCTTTATTCTTTCTTCATACGATGTCTTCTGGGCTGGAGCGGACGATGACAGCTCCTCACCTTGACCGCGACGAATTCACACTAACCTCCCACCAGTAG
>WWET01001473.1:170474-190093 GCA_011038615.1 Limnodynastes dumerilii
CACGCGATGCCCCGCGATGCATTTAGGGCTTAATTAGCCCTTTAACTAATGGCGGCATATCGCGTGTATTAAAAAAATCCAAAGTTCTGCGTGTCTGCAATGTGCAGGCATGCTGTAGTTGCAGACATGCAGAACTTTGGATTTTTTTAATGCCGAATTTAGGATTTTTCAACAAAAAAACACATGTCTGTTATACAGACATGTGTTTTAATGGTCGCGATCGGCACAAAAAACATACATTCGCACCTCTATAGAGGCGAATGTATGTTTTTTGATTTCAATGCGATTCGGTGAAATCGCATTTAATGAATTACAAACATTGTATGTTTGTAATAGAAAAAAGTCGGGACCGCGATTTTCGGACCCGCGATTAAAAAATTGCTAGAATCACGTGATTTTTAGCTTAATGAATCGCCTTTGGCGATTCTGAAGCTCATAATCATGTGATTTTAGTAAAATCGCGTTTAATGAATAAGGCCCATTGACATGAGCTTGAGTTTGTATTTTCAGAAATATCCTGCAAGTTGAAGGACTGTTACTTATAGTTGAGTGTCTATTGTGCAGCCATTTCTGTTTGAAGTAACAAAAAAAATAGTATTGTTGGAAAAACATATTAGGAAAAAAGAGATACCTGCTTAAAACATTCTACTTAATTTTCATAGTTAGAAAAGCTAAATGAAATAAAACTATGGTTCTACACTATACTTAGTTATTATTGTTAAAGTTAATTAGCTGTTCCTTCAGCTGAGATACCAAAACAGTAAAGCTTTTAGCTTATTTAGAGATAGCCCAGGTGTTATTAGACAAAGTAGTTTGTTTCCTGTAGGGGGCCCTCGTTGTCACATGATACAAAAGCACAGTGTTGAGTGCTGCGCAGTATTGGCCAGTTGGGATGATTGCTAAAGGCAGTTTCTTACAGTCTTTCTCGACTCCTGGGCTGTCATTGAGCTGCCATTTTTATTCACTATCAAAAACATCACATAGGTTTAACACCATCAAAAACATCACATAGGTTTAAGGATATATCCCTTTTACTCTGGTGTTTGTTAAATAGTTAATATACTGTTACTATAACTAGGTAAAACATTTGTACTTGAATTACACCTAAGCCGTGTTAGATGTGTGTGTAACCTTTTCAATTTCGACAAGTTGAACACAAGGTACTGGAAAGTTCAGCAGTTAATATATCTTGTTTGTTAATGACTGTGAATCTGAGACAGGTAGCAGTCTCCTTTTTGCAGATGACACTAAAATAAGTAAAGTAATACATTTGACCAAAGTATTACTTTGTGCAATAAGAAAACAGGTTGATACATTAAGATGATCAGATTTATACATTTCTGTATTTCAGTATTTTCACGCTCATTTAATAGGATGTAAATGCTGGAGATAAATCTACCATTTGCCCTTATGTCAGCCTCAAAAGTTAATTGTAATGAAGCCCGCCTATTTTATATTTGCTAAAAAAAAAAACACACAGCTGTTGTTAATAGTGGGCGCAGCCTTCTCCCTCTGTCTTTTATGGCCTTCTGGCTGCTGTGATTTCTGGCAGGACTCTAGCCAATCATTCCCCCTGTTTTGGACTGCTGGCCAATCAATAGGCAGCAGTCCCTTTTTAAGCTCCAGCCATGCTATCCCTCTCTGCTGGTTTCAGTTTGGTTCTCCACTCTGTGTCCAGCTCCTGCCTTGTGGTGGTGTTCTGCAATTTGTTGTGAATCATGGTCAGATTTTCTTCTGGGTATTACCCTCAATCTTATGATCAGACAGAAAGGGTAAATCAAGCTCTAGAGCAATACTTATGTTGTTTTACAAATCGAGGCAGCCTTTCTGTTTAATTTTAGGATAGATCTGCATTGGGCCAATTGTGAGGAAAAGTTTTTTGTCTGGTTCATTGAAAAAACTATAACCCTGAGGAGTGAGACTTGGTTCTTGCTAATAAACTCCTCAGAAAGTTCCACCCAAAATTTCAGGAGAAGCCAGTGGTTACAGGTTCCTTAACCTCTTATCAACGAGGGGGTATTGTGCTTCCCATGACGCCATGTAAATTGACCTGCCTGCGTTTTCAACCATTCTGTCACTAGGCAGTGTTGGCATGTAATCAATTCCTATACCACGATATTCCTATATATTCATATACCACTTCATGATTTCCTGGTGTCAGGCAGTGTGCCCATGTCGTTGCCTAGTGAACTGGACACCAGCCAATGTCTGTCTGCAGTGGGAACCCAAGCGTTGCACTATTGATCTGGTATCCTTTAATTAACCAAAAGCTCTGCTGCACATTGCCGTTTAAAGCATGGCCACCTCCTCGCCTGCACTGCTATTGTGCTGTTACTTGTCATTCCTGTGTGTATTTCAAGCCTGCTCCTCTACTCCTAAATCTCTCTCATTCTATGTACTCCTTGCTGGCCCTGTTACCTGTGTGTAAGTGTTCTCCATTTGCTGGTAGTGTCTGAGCCCTTGTCTATCCAGTCTGTTTTCCAGGGGTTATACTATGGTAGTCCCTCCTGCAGCTTTCTCTCTTGAGGTTGTCTGTGCTATTACCATTTTAACCTAGCTCCTTACCATTTGCACTCATTGGCCCAGATCCAGATCCCCAACATACCTGCATGCGGGGGTCTGTAGATACGCACCCGTAACAGGGAGTGCACGCCTCCTCCACTCCCCACCTCCGACCCCTCATTTACATGGCTATCGTATATGTAGGGTAAACCCCTTCTGCGTAAATAACTTAGTTACGTACGTCAGTACTTATGCAGTCGGAACATCTGCCGTGTGCACAGATGTTCCGACACAGGGGACTTAAGCAAATCACTTGCGTAAGTCCCGTCGGTCGTAGGTCTGGATCTGGGCCATTGTCATTACTATCTCACTCTGTGTTTTACCATCTGCACTCAGTTATTACTTTCTCACTCTGCTTTACCATCTGCACTCAGTTATTACTATCTCACTCTGTGCTTTACCATCTGCATTCAGTGTTATTTGTATCTGTATTCTGTGTCTTACTAACAGCTACCTGTGCTAGTTACTAGCTGCTCTCTCTGTTATTTCCTACTGCACTCAGTGTACTTTCTCTGTTTATGGTGTCTGTGCACAAACTGTGTTTCTATCTGCCCTGTGGCATAGCACTCCTAGGGCTATATTTACTATCTAAATTTCGGGTGATAATGGCTGTTTTAACACTAAAATGCTCATTATCATCTGAAAATGAACTTTTTAAAATTTACTAAGCTGCATTCGCCATGGAAATCTGCTGTTTCCATGGCGATGCATACTAACTTCGTATGTATTCACTGGCCCGTTGATCTTGACGGGTGCCAGCACTAATTACAATTTACTATCCCTCGTAAAAATCTCAGGATGGCGTTAGTGACTTCATCCCAGCAATCTCCCCATATTCCCCCCTTTTCCTCCCTCTAATAGCCATTATTAAGGGGAGGAAAAGCGGGGCTTGTATGGGGAGACCGCTGGGATAAAGGACGATGCGGTCATTTAAAAAAAAAAAAAAATTGTTAATAAAGAAGAACATTAAAAACATTAAAATAATATTAAAAAAGACAAAACTTACCTGTCCGAGAGACGGGTCCCACTTAGAAGATTCCAGCCCTGATATGAAGATCCTGCGCATGCGCAGTGGTTTTTCATATTTGGGCTGGAATTTTCTAAGTATGGCTGTGAAGTCTCTGCGCATGCGCAGGACTTTATTCGATATGAAGTAGCCTGCGATGCGGGCAGAGAACATCGCAAAGGGACAAAGGGAACTCCACTATTAAACTTACCATCCCCAAAAAGGTTTCCATTTACTACAACCCTCTGTTGTCTATCTTCTAACCAATATTGTATCTATAGAACTATATTTGATTCCAATTCCCAAATCTTCTGCAATGTGCCACAGCCTTACTGAAAACTAGATAAGCTGCAATATATCTACAGCTCCCCCTTGATCTACTACTTTAGTGACCCAGTCAAAAAAAAATGTAATAAGATTTGTTTAATATGATCTTTCCCCAGTGAATCAATGCTGCTTGAGAACTTGTAATTTACTGGATTTAAGATATTGTTAAATAAGTTCCTTTAACACTGTTTCCATCAATTTCCCTACTGCTGATATTAGGCTAACTTGTTGGTATTTGCCAGCTTCTTTTCTACTTCCACTTTTATGCAGAGGGACTATATTTGCTATATTCCACGCCTTTGGAATTATTCCTGTGTGTCTAGGCAGCCCAAAGACTGCTGTTCTTCATTTTTAATGTGCTTTTATGCAAATGTGTGATTAATACTGCGTAAAACCAAGCGTTTAAGGCCAAGATATGCTGATAAGGCAGCTTGGTAGGAGCAGAGGGTATGTGACACTAACATGCTAGCTTATACTACGCATACGTGGAATTAAAAAATGTGTTAGATAAGTAGTACCAATTAACTTGGTTAAAACATGATTATAACTTAATAAGGTAGGGAGTTCCGGCTCTGTTGTTGTCGGGGTATAAAAGACTTGGCACAAAGTCAGCTCGTTGGCTTTCCCTGGGACTGATCTGACTTAATGCAGGAGTGATCTGGGCTAAAAACGTAACTGATCTGACTAAGTGCAGGGGTGACCTGGGCTTTGTACGTAACTGACCTGCCTTGAGTGCAGGAGTGACCCAGGCTTTGAACGTAACTGACCTGCCTTGAGTGCAGGAGTGACCCGGGCTTTGAACGTAACTGACCTGCCTTGAGTGCAGGAGTGACCCTGGCTTTGAACATAACTGACCAGGTCAGTTACGTTCAAAGCCCGGGTCACTCCTGCACTCAAGGCAGGTCAATTACGTACAAAGCCCAGGTCACCCCTGCACTTAGATCAGTTATGTTTATAGCCCAGATCACTCCTGCATTAAGTCAGATCAGTCCTGGGGGAAGCCAACGAGCTGACTTTGTGCCAAGTCTTGAATGCAGAAGTGACCCAGGCTTTGTTCGTAGCTGACCTGACTGATCTCAGAAGTGCCTGCCAACCTTTTCCAGCTCAACAACAATCGAAATAGGGGCCCCTGGAATACCTGTTGATCATTATCAAGCAATAACTACCAGCTGAAGCTAAGTATTCATTTATTTTGCTTAATTCTTTATTAAATACTAAAATTTATAAGAATTGTCTTGTGTGGTGTAATTTAATTTAACTGAGTATTTACCGAACCTTAAGTTCCACCGGGGACACTCCTGCTACTAGTGAGTGGCTAAATAATTCAGATAAAGGTTTTGTCAGCACCCCTCTAAGCTGTTTTAATATCCTAGGATGAATCCCATCTGGCCCCATTGATTTGTCCACTTTCCATTTTGAGAGTTCTTTTAATACTAGCTCCTTAGTGAAAGGACTTGTAATTGCCTCCTTTGTATTAATAGACTTCTTATTTAAATATGGTCCCTTACCTTCTCTTTCTTTTGTTAATATTGAACAAAAATTGTTAATATAATGTTCCATTGCCCTATCACACTCAACAAGACTCCCACTCTCCTTTTTTAGTCTTAGTTTACCATCTTTAGATTTTATATACCCAAAAAAAGATTTTGTCCCCTTTTCGTACTGAGTAGGCCAGTTTTTCCTCAGCTTGTGCCTTTTAGCCTCCTTTTGCTTTGCAAAATAACCTTCCCTGTCATTATTCTGAGTTTGCTTATAATTCTTAAAGGCCAACTTTTTATTTGCTTTCGCTATAGTTTCTGCCTCTTTAGTAAATCACATTGGCTTTCTTTTTCTGGTGTTTTTTCTGGTGTTTTTCCTAACTTTTGATACAAAATAATAATGAACTTTTTACATTTCCCCACTGCTCCTGCACTCCTGTCATGTGCCTTCACTCTGCCAAAGAATTACTTAAGGATTTTCCCCATTTTTACAAAATTGTCTTTCCTAAAATCTGTTTATTGTATACAAAGTTTGTCTTTATACTATGCTATTGCTTGATGAACACTGCATCCTAGGTTCTCACTCATCTTTATTTCTGTGATTATTTAACTATTTGTAAGTACTACATCTAAGATAACCTCTTTGCAAGTGGAGTCTGTAACGAGTTCCTTAAGGGACGCTCCCTGTAATGAATTTATAATGTCCCCACTTCAAGTGGAACTTGTTGAAGACACACCCCAATTTGCATCAGGTATATTAAAATCTCCCATGATTATTGCATCCTCTTTTAATGCCATTTTAATGATGTCTTGCAATATATCACTGACCATTTCTTCATTTTGCTTGGTGGTCTGTATATCCTGTATGAAGAATAACCTCAAATTCTATGGCTACCCAATTTGCCTCAGTTTTTATTCAATACCCCCTATTAAAGTCACATTTATACCTTCCTTCACATAAATTAATAACACTTCTACATTTTTTTCTATTCCATAAAAAAAAAAAATACATCCTTTATAGTTAGGTCCCAGTCATGATTTTTATTACACCATGATTCAGTGATACCGACAATATCCAGATAATCCCTTGTCATTATTGCAGTTAGTTTAGGGATTTCATAGCATTTGCACAAATAGTTCTAAGAGGTTGTTTTATGAATCTTTTATTCTTCCATTTATTATCTTTGTTAGGTAATTTTATTTTGCTTTTGCTGTTTCCTTTTAGTTGCTTTGGATATGCTACCTGTCATTAGTGCCTGGCCACACAAGACTTTTTGGATGGGGGAGCAGCTATTTTTATTAGTTAATTCACTGCCCCTCTTTTAGTTTAAATGATCAGCATTCACATTGCTCTCTTAGTACTGAAGAGAAAGTCAAAATGATTGCCACCGACTTAAGAGCAGTTCCTAACCATTTTATTTTTTATAATAATGAAGCAAGTAAAACAACAAGAACATGTATCTGAAACATATCATTAATTTGACAATAACTTGTACATTACAGCCAAATATAAAAGTGTCAGCAAGGAAACAAGCATGTGAATGATATTTAATGTCTAACATCAATAGTCTTTTAGAAGTCAAAGAAAATCATCTATAAGTATGTCCTCATCACTTAAACTATAATTGGACTATTGTTTGATAAAAATCTGGTTTCATACGATGCAGTTTGTTGAAAAGAGTTATTGATTTGATCCCTGATAGCTGGGAATAGGGTTCCTATATAACTCTCCTAAATCTGAAATAGTTGTCCGACATGTTTCTCTTTGGATAGAGTGAAATTCAACCAATCCATTTGAAATACAAAAAACATTTTAATGGATGGTAGAGTTTCACCTATCCAAGATTGGAGAATACATTTATTAGTATGTATGCTTAGTCCAACCAAGCAAAGATTGGCCATTTTGGAGTGTGCTAAGCAAATTCAACAAGATTCATGATAATAAAGAACTGTGCATTTCTCCAGAATTGTTTAATAAAGGAATATTCCTAGAAATAATTATATAGGACCTGATTCACACTTACGAAGCCGCGGCTTCTTAAGCGCGTATCTGTCCGAAATTACCTACTGCGCATGAACAGTAGGTAATTTACGCTATCTACGTAGCCGATAGGCATGCTGCTTCGGGGCATTTTTGGTCAGAAGTGGGAGAGGGGAGGCATTAAGATTAGCTGGGGAGGGCGGGTGGGAGGCGAAGGTAGCCCTATGACACTCGTAAGTGCCATAAGGTACCTAAAAGCGGGTCGGGGAATGAAAGAGTGAGTTAGATGCGCATCTCTACGCACCTAACTCACTCTTAAGTGTGAATCAGGTCCATAGGGAAGAATTTGGGCGAGCACATTTTGGGCAAGCATGTGAGTTTGAGTTCCTAACCTTCTAAATTCATCTTTACCAGCCATAACTGCAACACTGGCCATGTTATTTGTCCCAAAGTAGATAATGACATCAGTGTTTCCTTACTTTGATACTTTGACCATTTTTGCATTTACATTTGACCTGCTTGTTATTTTTGCCCCCCCCCCTCTAGAACCCACTAGTGTCTACTATAGATAGCATATTCTTCGCAGCACTACTTTCTGCTATACACATGGTAACCATAATTTAGTAAATTAGATATAAACATATAAACTAAGAAATCTGCTTAAGCATGTAATAAAATTTCAAATTAGTGACATGGGACATAATCCTTTGTCCTTAGGATATGATTTATTTGATTAACTAATTTCTCTAAATCTTTTTGCTGCAATTGAGATGTCTTGGTATTATTATTGACAGAATAATTACACAAACAAATGTATTTTTAATGGAATTCCAGTAAATAATTTTTTCTCCTTATGCACATTTCAGATGTGCAAGTTGTATATAACCACATGGTATAAATAAAGATAAAAAATCCAATCAAGATTTACTCCATCTTTACCTAGAACATGTCCATTCATAAGCTTAGCTTTAGACTTTTAATTCTGTAATGTGACTGCACTGATGTTATGCAGTAAAAGTCAGGAAAGTGTCAGTTATTGGCTCTATAGAGAAGCCAGAATTCATTGCTTGCAGATCTTTTCCTTGTGCTGATTTCTTCATGTTAACGTCTGGTAGCCGTGGGCGACTTCAATCTGCACGTCGTCATAGCTTCCAATTTAAGTGCCTGTGGTTCTGTGGGAAGCATACATGCCTCTCACACTTCAAGCACAGAGATTCCAGGCAGCATTCAACTATGCAAGGTTTAACAGGAGAAGAATTCAGCAGTATTGGTAGAATTGTCTGAATGCTAGACATCCTGATAAACAATTCTTTCTCAATATAGAGATAGTGTCTCCTTTTTTGCATTTAACACACGCCGAACAGCTTTATTTTTAAACTGTTATTTTGCATTCAGCCCCCTTTTATATGCTGACTAAAGCTGGCCACACACTAGAGTGATTGGGCCTGATCCAGACCTACGCATGAGAGCGTATTACCGCTTCAGCGTAAAAACTTTCACTGCCATGACACTCCCCTTACCTTTACCTCTGTACGCCAGCTGAACCCTACCCTAACTTTTCCCGGCATCAGTACGAATTTTTGTAGCGACGCACTGATCGTACCGGGCTAAGCACGCCCATACTGTGCAATTTAAATGGCTCCCCCCGCCTACATTCCCTAACTCCAGCGTCCGTACTAACTTCGTAATATAAACTCGACTCCGTCGTCGAAAAATACGCAAAGAATACGGACGCCAAAATCGCCGCTACGAAAAGGTCTTTAGTACGACCGGAAGTTGTCACTTTGCACATGCGCAGTGCGTTTTTTCAGCCGATTTTACACTTACGACCAGCGTAAGATCGCTTACGTGCGTAGGTCTGGATCAGGCCCATTATCGCTCCCAGCGTGTGGCTGCAGATAAACGGGACGATTTTCCCCTGGGCAAAGGTCCCGATAGCGGCACCATACACTAATCTCTGCTGGAGAGCCTGCAGCCAGCCTATTGGCTGGCTGCAGTCTCTCTCTGATTGGCTGTGTCTCGTGTTGCACATACATTGCACATACAAACTTTCTTTTCTCCAGTACTGGTGATCTCTGATTATTTGAGAGGTTTGATATGATTGGGAATACGGACATCTAATTCCCTTATATACAACACGAGATTTGTACATCTATTGCACAATTCTTATCAGCTCCATTACGTTTTTTTAATATCATTTTAAAATTTATTGTTGAATAAATTATGTTTTTTTTTAATTCAGGTTGCCGTTCATGTGTTTTTTCATCAGAATCAGCAGTGTGTATATTTAATTAATTTTTCTTAGCGCAGGAGACCCATGCAGCCAGCTTATCGGACACTGAGAGGCTGTTGTGCTGTGTCCTCTCTCCCTCTGTCTGGGCATACAACGCTGTATACCCAGATAGAGGGAGAGAGGATACCACGCTGCAGCCTGTCAGCGTGTGGGGTTCTGCAGCTCTCTGCCCTCTCTCCCTCTGTCTGGGTATACAGCTCTGTATGCCCAGACAGAGGGAGAGAGGACACCGCGCTGCAGCCTGTCAGCGTGTGGGGCTCTGAAGCGCTCTGCCCTCTCTCATTTGGAAATCTTGAATGATTTTCTAAAATGGCCACACACTGCACTATTTTGCTAATGATAAACGATAATCATTCAAGAATTCCAAAAGATGCGATAATTGGGCCCTAGCGATTTAGGTAGAAAAAAAATCTGCATTATACACTAGAGCGATATTTGGTCCAATCCACGATAATAGTGCGTTTGGACTGATAATCGCTCTAGTGTGTGGCCAGCTTTAGAGTATTTTATATTTACAAACTAGATCTAGAGTTCTGATCACTCTGAGTGCAGCTACTCCCCTCACTTGCACAGACTTATGATATCTGACCCCTACCTTAAGACTTCCACTCCATCCTCATATAAAATGGCGATGACTGAGAAGTCTTAGCACGCCCTCACTGGACAGTTTAAATACTTTCCCCTTCCTAGTAGTGGAATTGATCTCAACATCCTGCCTGATGCCACCTTCCACTGGAAACGCTCCCACTATGGAACTCTGGATCCAGAGGACCCAAATCCTTACTGGTGATGCAGTGCACCAAATTCAGGCATTTTACAATCCTTGCGGTTAGAAAGCAATCCTTTTGCAGAAGTCTGGATCTGATCCTATGTCCTCTTCAGATATTTCTTAAACTGCTATTGTAAGACACTTTATAAAAATCATTTTAATACAGATTACTAATTAGCAATTATTCTCTTTATAGTTTGGAAAAAATCTAGTTAAAGCTTTCTTTAATTAGAAATATTTGGACTGAATTCAGAATTTGAAAAAAAGAGGAAATCAGCTGGAAATTTAAAGATGGGCCAAATCAGAAAAGGCAGATTTGAAAACAGTTTAAAAGTAAAGTGACTCAGTGGCTTTGTGTAACAAGCAGAAGCAAACATTTTTGCTTAAAAGATGAAAATATTTAAATTAATTTCCTCCCACTGAAACTCAACATCATTTTATCCAGGTGTAACTTTCTACCTGATTTCTTTTTAATTACAAACATTACAAACTTTTGGGTATGATAGTTAAGAGCCTCATTCACACCTATCCAGAGTTACTACAATAAGTAGTATAGGACCTGATTCACACTTAAAAAAGAATTTCACACCCCTGGCTTCTTAGGAGTTAAGAACGTTCATATATCTAAGTGTTTATATTTAGGAACAGCTTTGTTTCCCAACTAAGAATCGTGCGTATATTTAGGATATTTAAAAAAAAATATATAGCAATATGCAAAAATGTAGAAAATGATTAAAATCATAAATAGTTATTGAGGGGTTAAGAAAGAACTATTCAGCCTTCAAAGCTGTTATATCATAAATATCAAAATAATAAATATCTATATAAATTAGACCTAAACAAAATTTGTTTCTCAAGGTCTCACACAAACAATGCAAACATGCTACAAGTTATATGAAAAAAAAATGTGTTTAAAAAATTATTACCTTTCAAATATAAAGACAAACACAAAATGGTAACATACCAGAAGTTTTAAAAGATAAGACTTTAACTGTTTCAATCAAAGTGAACACATAAATTAATTATAATCACACAGCAGCTGTGTGCTGAGCAAACATAATAGCATTGGGCTTTGGCTCTCTGTTAACCATGCAGATGACACTTTAAGAATGGTAGAGGGCATTCATATCTTTTCCTGTGCCTTTGTTAGTTTCTGCAAGGCCTTCTTAACTGTGAATCATTCCTAAGTCTCGAGGAATGCCCATACTGTACAGTAGTAGCCGAATGCTGCTCATTTGCATTGAATCTTTTCCCCTCTAGCCACGCCGAAGTCATTACGGACCTGGGGCCGTTTTCACATATCTGTTAGTTAAAGGTACACAATTATATGCACGTACGTTGCAAGGCAACACCCATGACACTCCCCTCACACGGACGGGTTTTCGGGGACTTACACCTCCATAGGACACCCTTATCTCTACGTCTGCAGTTACGTACATATAATATATAACCGCGGCCTCAAATGGTCATTTAATTGCCTCCCCCCACCCACCTTCATGTAACTTTGTCTGTACAGATTTCAACCACGCCCCTCCGCACGTACAGTATGTCACCAAGTACGATTCACACGTATGTGCCTAATGGTGTTCCGCGCGTAAATTCAATGTAAATAGCATAAATGAAGTTACTACGCATGCCCAGTTAATCCGATCTTAAAAACATGCAACAAACTCTGCGCAAAACTGGATCTATGAATACAGCACCTGATTCACACTTAAGAAGCAGGTGCTCTTAAGTGCATATTTGGCAGAAAACTACACATGCGTACCAGGTCGGTATGTAGATTGCATCCGTGAAGTCTTTAAAGACCGTAAGGAGTGCTTTATGTAGAAAGAGGCGGCGTTGTACCACCTCAGTCCGTGCTTAGGAGGAAGTGGCAGGGGGGAGGGATTTGGATTAGTCGGGGAGGGGGGGGGGGGGCAATGGGAGGGTGGGGTGGGGCAATGTCCGTATAGATAAGGTAGCCCTATGGCACTCGTAAGTGCCATAAGGTACCTAAAAACGAAGGGTGGGTTAGGGTCTGGAAGAATGAGTTAGGTGCTGATCTGACCGCACCTAACTCACTCTTAACTGTGAATCAGGTCTTACGTTCCTAAGCATGAATCATTCCTAAGTAGCCGTTCTTATTTGTGAATCATTCTTACATAGTTTAAGTGTGAATCACCCATACGTCCAAAATTACGCTACGTGAATGTGCGTATTTTCTATGGTGCGCATGCGCAGTGCGTTCAAATCTGCAAATTTACGTCTCCGCCACGTGGAAAATCGCGGAAAAGCGTAGTTCTGGATTTGCCCCATTGTTCTTAAATATATGCATTTAAATCTTGTTCTTACTTAGTTGTGAATCAGGTCCATAATGTATATGCACATAGGGCCTGATCCAGACCTACGGGCCCCTTACGGCCACCCGAGCTCTGCACGGCTGTCATTACGTGTCCAGATTCCTACCCTAACTATTACGATCAGCTCTGCGGCCTTACGGCCGCATTGTTGATCGTAACGGGGCTTCCTCTGCTTCGTTCCCTAATTTGCATGACTATCTCCGCCGTCAAGGCGTAAAGGGGGGGAAAGCCCCCTTTTCATAACAGCCGGCGGCTGTAACTATAGTTACGGCCCTTACGCAGCCGTATGACGGTAGTGCACATGCGCACAACCTTCAACACATGGAAATTACGGCCGAGCTGGGCGTAATTGTCTCGGCGGCTGTAGTTCTGGATCAGGCCCATAATGTATAATACACAGAAAACAAATTTAAAGTATGTACTAGCTTACATTTACCCATGTTTGTAGATCTTATAATACAGGTAACAATGTACAGTAGGAATACTAAGCAATATATATTTAAATACTGACATAAAAAATAGTCGTATCAAAAAAAATTAGTTTTGACAGATGGCAAGAAAAGGAACAGAGCAGAAAGGATCACATGTTAAACTGATAAGTTAATTATGTGGGTATTTTTTGCTGTGAGGCGCTTTTCATGAAAAATAGCTTTATTTTTTTCTTATATATTTTGCTGATTGGTTTTTACTGGTTCAGTGTTACAGGACAAACAGGATTTAGGGAAGACTATGAGGCAAAAACACTTCTACTGTGATATCTCACATTGCTTTACGGTGCAATATACTCTGCTCCTCATACAACTGATATTTTAGACATGGAATAGCCTAAAGATTTCCTCCCTGTGACCTGTCACATTCAGAGTTTACATTGTACAGAGTATATGACATGGCAAATAGCCCCATGAAGACCCTTTCTCAAGGCTATATGTAAATTAGAAGAGAAGTGCCATTTTAGACATACTATAGACAAAAAAGACATCCTGGCTTACCTGCATTATAATAATTCCAAAACTTCTTGAACCACTTCCTCTAGGATTTCTTTTGAGAAGAGCTTTACATAATTAAGATACATTATTGATAAAAATAAAAAAATCTAATGTGTGTTTTGTTACAAGTCTGCAATTGCCAGCAGTCTGCGTTTTAGAAAGTGGTAATCCATGGAAAGGTAAGTGTTTAAACTAACCTTACCCTTAATCCTAACCCTACCTTTCCTGCAGCCTGACCCTAACCTTTCCTTTCTTCAGCCCTAGCCTTAACCCTCCATTCCTTGCAACCTAACCCTAACCGCCCAACCTCCACAGGCTAACCTTAACCATGCATACCGTGCAGCCTAACTCTACTCCTCCCTTTCCTGAAACCTAACCCTAACCTTTCCTTTCTTCAGCCCTAACCTAAACCCCCCCCCCATTCCCTGCAACCTAACCCTAACCGCCCATGCCCCCCAGGCTAAGCCTAACCCTTCATACCGTGCAGCCTAACCCTAACCTTTTATTTGCAGCAGCTTCCGCAGCCTAACCCTAAGCTACCCGCTGCAACCTCACACTATTGGGAACTTGAAAATAGATTCCCGTTCCTAATAGAAAATTTCTATTTTCCAAGCTTTTCAACAATGATACAGCTGCCATTCAGCTGGCGGCTGTATTATGTTCGAAATACAGCTGCTCAGACTAGCTACCACAGCCCATTTGAACAGATGAAAGGCAAACTGATTCCATTACAGTGGGGCTATTAGCAAAGCCTGTCATGCTGGAACACTACACAACTATTAGAGAATCAGGAGTGGATTTTTTTTTTAAATCAATACAGAAATGTAACTTGTAAATGATACCATATATATGTACAAATGCAGGACATCTTCAAACCTAGTACCTTAACAAATGCCTAAAGCACAATCCCAGTCAGTACTACTCCACTCCTCTGCAGAAGGATATGCTTGTGTAATGGCTACATATGGTGACTGAGAATTGTTTAAATATCAAAAGAAAAAATGGGTTATGTAAACCAGTATTTAGTGGGTTTTGTTTGTTGAGAAATATGCAGTATTCTCCACAGCATGTTTTGTGCACAGTTGGGTATAAACGCTGCAAGATTTCTATAATACTCAGAAAAGGAAGGTTTTCTTTTCTTGGCAGGATGCCCAAATTCATCAATATTCACTAGCTATCCTGGGCTTAAATTGAGCCCGGAGTGGATATCGACTCAGCATGTCGGGCGCAGGAGTCTCTCTATCACTCTAAGGAGGCGCTTTGCATTTTTATGTAGATCACATAATTTTATCGCCTTGAATAAAAAAGAAAGAAAAGGAAGTTACAGTCTCATCTACACTACAAAGCCATGGCAAGGTTAGAAGACAGTCAAAGTATATTTTGTTCCACAAGTTTACTGTTATTATTTGATACTTAACACAATGACGTGGAATATTTATCTGGATTATTGTCTTATGCGGTAAAGCCAACAGACAGAATCAAGACGAGTGTATATTTTCCCATGAGAGGCTAGAATGTTGCTTTTGGCCATTCTGACTGAAAATGGTTCAAAGGATTACAATTTTGTCATTACCATAAGTATTTGCTTTGAGAGAGTGCTCTGCACATATCTGTCCTTATGGAAGAAACACAGGCACATTGCCAAATTGTAGATTTATAAATGAATAGACATTACTTTTTTTTTTCATTTGGCATTGTTGTTGAGTTGCAAAACTCTTATATTTTTGCCCTCCAGTGGCTAATGACTTGCTAAACTGGCCTTAATATCTTAAATTTCTCAATTTACTAATTTATCTGAAGCTCCTGGGTGTATGGAGTCTACATAGTAAAGGCTGAATAAAAATTGTAAGTAATGCTGGCTATAGCGAATGTGAAGCCCCCAGAGTTTTTCAGAACACTGATATCCTTGGTCATTGCATAGTTGAATCACACGGTCCACTCTGAATGGTTATACTTGGTCAGCGTGGTTTTGTATTGTTTGCTTAGTGTTCAGACAAAATGGTCAATGCCATTCACTACTTAATATGCTTAGTATTTACACCAAGGGTAGGACGGTTAAAGTTGTGTGCTCCTAGATTGTGCATCTCCTTCAAAAATTATTTCAGTTTTATTATAAAAAAAAAAAAACATTGATAAAATATATTAAAATATTAAACTGAAATTGTGATAGCACAAGAAGGATGGAATGTACCGCCTTGACCCTTGTTCAATAGTCTTTCTTTAATTTGAATAGCAATCTAATTGGTGGGGGTTCATAGACTTTTGACAGGGGTGAGATTTAGGGCAAAAATCTTCATGTTAGAAAGTAGTCCCTTAACACCGGTAATACAAGCTAGTTATTATTATTATGCCCAAGACTAAAAGCCAAAAATGGCTAGAACATATATTTAAGTATGGCAGACACTATAAAATTGGAAAGTGCTTGTTTTACTGAGATTTATGATCAAAGAGCCAAGTAAACTTACCACAGGAATCCAGTTCTTCCTTCAGTGTGGCTATAAATCATTAGATATGTTAGTGTAGCTCTGTGTGTCTCCTTTTTTTTTTTTTCTATACATGTTGAATTGCAGGGAGAGGAAAATGTATTTCATTTTGATTTTTTACATTCAGGGAAAACACATAGCTTTTGCTGATTTGAGTTATTAAATGCCACCTCTCTGTAAAGACAATGTACAGAATTTTAAATACTAATTACTATGTAGGTGTCTAAAGTGGAGGTAATGTAACAATATTAAAGCATAAATGCAAAAAACAAAAAAAAATTCCTAAAAATTTCCCTTATTTGATTACGCAAAAGCCATCCATTTTTCTCTTTGCCTAATATCACTCTCCTGAGGCTTTTATATTGAACCATATTGATTTACAACTTCAGCAGATGCTAAACATCTTGGTGTGGCTTCTGTCTTTAACATAGTCAGCTTGAATCTTGTCTTTCCTGTTATCTTTTATAGCACAAGAAATGGAAGTTTTATGCAGATGCTGGACACATTTCATGAAATAATTGTGACGACATATGATTTTTGCTACAGCTGCAATGCTGTGCACTACTATAAAATGGTTAAAGTGACAACATGCAAAATGGCAGTAAATGGAATTTAATAGATGCAAAATGTTGGATTTGGTACAATGTCTGTGACCTGTTCATTACATATACAGGGCCACCATCAGTGGGAAATACTTGGCCCGCAGAGAGAGGGGGGCTTACTAAAACTCTCTGTAGCTCTCCAGCTGCAAGTATCTTACCCAGGGGCGTTTTAAGAAGTGAGGGGGCCCGTGTGCAGGATTTGCACATGCCCCCCCCCCCTTCCCTTACCTGAGACAGGACTGTCCAGATTCGCGGGCCGAAAAGGGGTGGGCTTAATGGCGATGTAAGCCCTGCCCCCTTTCAACCCGCAAATCGGGACAGTTCCACCTCAGGGAAAGGGGGACTAATTTGGCATCTATTTCTTCCCTCCAGAAGATATTAGAGGGAAGAAATAGATGATGAATGGCCCCCTTCCCCTGCCAACCCAGGGTGCAGGATGCATGCCACAGGGCCCCCTTTTCTGAGGGGCCCGTGTGCACTGCACACCCTGCACCCATTATAGATACGCCAATGATCTTACCGCAGATACTTGCTGCTGGAGAGCTGTAGCAAGTTGCACAACAGCAGGCCAATGTGCAGGGAAGGACATTTTATATGGGACATGACATCACGCATACCTCCCAACTGTCCCGATTTTCGCGGGACAGTCCCGATTTCGGGGGGCTGTCCCGCTGTCCCGCCCGCCACCAGCCTTGTCCCGCTGTTCAGACCAAGTTGTTTTTTTTAAAATTTTTTTTTGTTGTTTTTTTTAGCCCCGTCGCATGCGCATGCGCAGCGCTCTTCAAAACCTTATCTGCGGGGTCTGCGGTCACGTGTAGAACAGCAAATACAGGGCTCCAATGGGAGCTCTGTATTTGCTGTTCATCACGTGACCGCACACCAGAGGCGTAACTAACGTGGGTTTTGTAGGGCTCGTGCCCCAGGTTCCGATGGCGCCCAGCTGATATGGGCGCAATCAGAGCCTTAGGACGTGAGTCCTACAAAACTCCACTGCTTTCCCCCCTCATTGGACTCCTTTTCCAGGAGTCACAGCGGATCGCAGGCATCACAGCGGGGGGTGTGTGCGGTGAATACAGACGCCGACGCGACCTTGGGGTCACGTCAGCGTCTCTATTCACTGCAAGCACCACCTGACAATGCAGAGAGCGCGCCGCGGAGGAGAGCGAGGAGAGGGTAAGTAACCTGTAACTGGGGCCCGGGGGCTGCACTAAGGATTAAAACTATAATTAGGGAGCGCACTAAGGACTAAAACTATATGATGGGGCTGCACTAAGGACTTAAACTATGATGGGGCTGCACTAAGGACTGAAATTATTTTATGGGGGTGTAGTAAGGATTGCAACTATATGAGGGGCTGCACTAAGGTCTAAAACTATATAATGGGGGTGCACTAAGGACTGAAAGTATATTATGGGGGTGCACTAAGGACTAAAACTATATTATGGGGGTGCACTAAGGACTAAAACTATATTATGGGGGTGCACTAAGGACTAAAACTATATTATGGGGGTGCACTAAGGACTAAAACTATATTATGGGGGTGCACTAAGGACTAAAACTATATTATGGGGGTGCACTAAGGACTAAAACTATATTATGGGGGTGTACTAAGGACTAAAACTATGATGGGGCTGCACAAAGGACTAAAACTATATTATGGGGGTGTACTAAGGACTAAAACTATGATGGGGCTGCACAAAGGACTAAAACTATATTATGGGGGTGTACTAAGGACTAAAACTATGATGGGGCTGCACAAAGGACTAAAACTATATTATGGGGGTGTACTAAGGACTAAAACTATGATGGGGCTGCACAAAGGACTAAAACTATATTATGGGGGTGTACTAAGGACTAAAACTATGATGGGGCTGCACAAAGGACTAAAACTATATTATGGGGGTGTACTAAGGACTAAAACTATGATGGGGCTGCACAAAGGACTAAAACTATATTATGGGGGTGTACTAAGGACTAAAACTATGATGGGGCTGCACAAAGGACTAAAACTATATTATGGGGGTGTACTAAGGACTAAAACTATGATGGGGCTGCACAAAGGACTAAAACTATATTATGGGGGTGTACTAAGGACTAAAACTATGATGGGGCTGCACAAAGGACTAAAACTATATTATGGGGGTGTACTAAGGACTAAAACTATGATGGGGCTGCACAAAGGACTAAAACTATATTATGGGGGTGTACTAAGGACTGAAACTATGATGGGGCTGCACAAAGGACTAAAACTATATTATGCTGGTGCACTAAGGACTAAAATTATGATGTGGCTGCACTAAGGACTGAAACTATGATGGGGCTGCACAAAGGACTAAAACTATATTATGGGGGTGCACTAAGGACTAAAATTATGGGGGGGGGCTGCACTAAGGACTTAAACTCTATATGAGGGGGGCGCACTAAGGACTAAAGCTATATGAGGGGCTACACTAAGGACTGAAACTATATGAGGGGCTGCACTAAGGACTGAAACTATATGAGGGGCTGCACTAAGGACTGAAACTATATGAGGGGCTGCACTAAGGACTGAAACTATATGAGGGGCTGCACTAAGGACTGAAACTATATGAGGGGCTGCACTAAGGACTGAAACTATATGAGGGGCTGCACTAAGGACTGAAACTATATGAGGGGCTGCACTAAGGACTGAAACTATATGAGGGGCTGCACTAAGGACTGAAACTATATGAGGGGCTCTAATAAGGACTAAAACTATATGAGGGGGCTGCACTAAGGACTGAAACTATATGAGGGGCTCTAATAAGGACT
>WWET01001473.1:204585-241110 GCA_011038615.1 Limnodynastes dumerilii
TATTCCAGTATTTGCTGACTGATCTGCACATGCAATAGTTTCAGATATAACCAGAAAAAATTTGTAGTTCAAACAAGGCTTTGGCATGGTTGTCAAATCTCTTTTTCTCATTCAGTAGTAAACATTTTGGGCCGTATGCTGAGCTCTGGCCGCATTGCATTTGTGGCCGGAGTTTTCAGAAAAGTGCTACTGCGCATGCGCTGTAATTTTGTAATGTAATCTACATTACTTCTTGCAACGTAGATTGCGTATACGCGGTCTTTAAGACCGTGTATACGCAATCTACGTTGCAAAAAGTAACATTACGTTACAAAATTAGCACTTTTCTGAAAACTCCGGCCGCAAATGCAATGCGGCCGGAGCTCTGCATACTGCCCTTCATTATTATTACCTGCTTGTTTACCAGCCTAATCACGATGAATCCTATTTGTTACCATTGGCTCCTTTTATGTGGCTTCTAACTCTGAATGTGGATATTCTACACAATTTGGATGCCTCAAGGTGACCTCTTTAGCATTTCATGTTATAGACTTGCTAGCAGGAACCTGAATGTATGCTAGCTATAGATCGTGGAAGTATTGGCACTAGCCTTTTTTTCCGATGGTTAGAGTAAATCTGCCTGTGTGTCTGCTTGCCAGTTTTTATAAGACATATAAAATATTTTCTTAAGACGGCAGAGTCCCTCTTCTGCTAAATTGAGTATCCAGTCTTTCAATTGACTGGTGAGCTTCCTCTATTAGTTTAACTATGTTGACACGGGGCCATGCAAAATGTCTGCTACAATTAAATGCGCCTGTTGCACATTAGTGGAAAATGAATACTAATGAGACCTGACTATGTATGATCGGATAGTATTAATATACTGGAAAGCGTTTCATGAATGAAGATTAGGGCGCTACATGCAAGATTCAAACAATGAAACAGAGTTACTACATACAGTATTCTTAAATGAGCCTCTCCAATCACATAATTAGATATTATAGTGTTTTCATGCTAAAGTATTAGCTTTAGAGTTACACTAATTCCACTGGCAGTTCTGAAGTTTTATCTGATCCTGCAATAGTCTTGTCCCTAAACACTTAGTTTAACTTTACATTGTAACAGGATTGGATTTGATGAATGCAAGTCTGTCATTGCATAATTAAACAAAAAAAAATCTGTACAAAAGTAAAATCCAGAATTGTACTAAGCATGTTAAATCAGTAGACTGATAAGGAGCATAAAAAAATATGAAGAATAGTTTAGTGAAATGGTGACTTAAATGTGATTTATTACGGTGAAATTATAAGTACATATTGAAATAGGAGCTGAATAAACAATATTGGAACATATTATGCTATAGAGGTGGCTTTTGTTGCAAGTTATATGACAGTACACTAGTATTAGAACAGCAGTGTGTTCAAATTTTGCCTTTAGTCAACATTTCTACAGCAAAGTATAGCCTACAGTATCATGCAATTGCAGCAGTTTGCTCTTGTCTATTAGAGAAGTAGTTCCAAGCAAGGATATGATAGATAATTCCTTATATTTCATCAAGTGTAGGTAGCTAGATTTTGGCATTGCAATAATGTCTGGATTTTGACAGAAGTTATAATTTACCTTAAAGCAAAAAGCATTTTAACATTTTGATAAACACCAAATGCCTAGTAAGGGTTCTGGGGGTTTTGTAACATAGCATTTCACTCATTAATTTGGCCAACAAAAAAATGAATGTTTATTTCAGTTTATTAATTTCAAAGCTTGAGGTTTTTTTTTTTTTTTTAATGTGCTAGAAGCTTATTTACTGGAAATGTAATTTTTTACAGTCAATAAGACTGATTATGTACAATGAAAAACATTGCAGGAACCCGTATCTAAAACACTCAGTCCTAGTCCCCACAGCGGCCTGTGATGGGAAGTGAGAGGGAGTAATGTTCAAAAACACACAGATTTCCATTCTTTTTGCATTTCCCTGTGCACTGAGTGGGAGGAAGTAACAAGTGGAGACAGGAAATAAAATAAGCTCCTGCGGTTTCATGTGTACAGAGTAGGCGGGAAGGAAGTGGATTACTATAGAAAAAAATGTCAAGATTCATAAACATGTATGTAGCATATCCACTCACACATTGCAATCTATTTTGTATGCAGACTGAGGTAACATAATTATAATTACTTTTTTTTGTCAATTTCTTCAAGTGTCTCAATTCACTTTCTCATGTTTCCATTTTAAGTTAATATTTATCTTACAGTAAAAGCCTTTGATAATTATTTGCAGCTAACCTATCTGGTCTATTATACATCTAGTATGCATTACAATACAAGGTATGAGTAATAGAACATGATTAGTGTTTGGAAATGATAAAAAAATACCATGTTCACACTGTCGCCCCGGCAATATCCCGGGTCTGTGAACCCAGGATATTGCCGTGTCACAAGGAGATCCTAGGGTCACAGACCCTGTTTCACATTGCAGGGCTGACCCGGGAAATACCGGGACCTGGGTCTGCCCTGTCAGTAGTGTGAGTCATTTGTTGCCAGGTAATAGTAAATAAATTACACCAATGATGAAGTTTCTGTGCTATCCGGGTTAAAAAACCCAGGTTGCGCCATTTACACTGGCGGGTACCCAGGTTAGACCCGGGAATAACCCTCCAAATGTCCCGGTTCTAATTCCCGGGTCAGTAGACTCGGGTAGCAGCAGGTGCACCCAGGTCGTCAGGGCTTTCCCCGGCAATATCCCGGGTTTTTAGCTCAGTGTGAACGGGGTATTAAATGTAACTTTTAGAATGAGTCAACTAAAATTGATTACATGAAAAGTATAAAAGTTGAGGATTTGCATGAATTTTTGAAAATGCGTGTATAGTCTAATTAATGGTTGTCTTTAAATGAAAGATTTAAAGTTATAACCACAGAACCAGGATGGACTCACACAAGATAATCACCATTTTTTTTAGAAGGTATAGATTACTGACCACATTTTACTTTCACATATATAATTGAAAATCTCAAAATAAAATAAGTATGGCAAATGAAATAAACCCTTTTCCCCTCATTCTTTATTAGCTACTGTCATGCACATTTTTTGTGCAAAGCATCTGTGTAAATGCTCTTTACATTTTTCATTTGCAAATGACCTGCAGGGTCCAGAAAGCTGCAAATCAAAGTGAAGGCCACTCTCAAGATGACTAAATGAACATAAATGAAATGAGGACTATTAGCATTCTAGAGAAGTACAAATAGACTACGATGAGGCATCTGATTAAACAGAAATTAACAGACATGTTTATATGTGAAAAGCATATAAGTGAAAGCATCTGCATGGGGCATTATCTTTTCATACACATTCTAGGGATGATTCAGAGTTATAAGTAATTTAGTTACAATTCATGGTTTAAAACTGTAAAATGAACACAATGCTACCCCTTGTCTTGCATGGCATTGTATACAACTTTATAACTATTGTGCTTGACTAGAGAACTGGAACAAACTGGACAACTAAAGAACAGATATTCCATTTCATGAATATTGTTGTCTGTGCATGCACAAACTTGTTATCACGCTATGTGTGTGCTTAAAGGAGGGAGCTTTGAGTTATTCCATCCCTCATCAGTGTTCTGCCCCTAAAGGGAAAGAACATTTGAATGTCCCTCATCTTCGTTTGCCTATTTACTTGGCATATACAGTGCGAAAAATCCCAAAATAAACCATAACATCAAGCACCACTTTCTTGTCGTCTCTCTCTAAGCTACTTACCCAATCTGGGAGATGCTATGTTCCTACAGAGTTATTAAAATATATATGATGGTTATCTTGTTCCAGTACTCCCTTTGGCTACTAAAAGTTAATTGAAGGAAATGTCATGTTATTTCATGGACTTAATTACAGTAATAATGGGTGAACTGTATCCTAACTTAAGGACAGATTCCATAATTTTTCAGCCGATGCAGTTCTAACGAATGGAATTTGCAATCCTGCCTCCCACATACAGGAACATTCTCTCAGTATTCCTGCGTGCGGAAGAGACTCCGTGTCCTGCAACCTACATTGCAGTAAGTATTTCGCACATGCCCCTTTATGTGTGGAATACTGGGCCGTACATATGGCCTTAACCAAGGACTTCCACTACCTTGAGACAGCAAAACACATGTTGGTTTGTGGTAAGGTGTTGCTGAGTTGCATCTCGGTTTTCCTTTTATTTTCATATACCTCTGTTTAAGTTTGGATTATTACACTTGATTATGCGCTTGACTTTTGGGATGATTTTTAGTGCAGGGAAGGTTAACTAAACTCCACTTTGGGGTAAAGTCCCACATTGAGGTGGATAGGCATGCTTTGCAGGGATAGTAACTTATAATAATAGATCCAGGTACAGTAAGTTTTTGGCATTTCACACTTGGCATTTCACTTCATTTGCTATAGCACCATTCTATAAGTGCATATATTAAATAATATACTATTGGTCCGAGCACTTTCACCTTCAATTAAAGTTTTATGGGTCACTTCCAGGTTAAGAAGGGATAGATTAACTACATACAGAATGAAGCTCCATTTTGAAGTGGATAGGCACACTCATAGGAGCAATTTATCCTATACATAATGTGAAAGAGGCTGTGTGTCCATTTAGGAACAATTTATCCTATACATAGTGTGAAGGAGGCTGTGTGTCCATTTATCTATGCATTCATCTTTGTTGCTCTGTTATTTTTGTGGCATTTTCTCTGGTAAGCCTATGTTATATCTGTGTAACTACACTACTGGCCTTATTTTTGTATATATATTTATATATATATACATTAGAGGTTGTCTAACATAGGGTGTAATATGACAATGTGATTTTCAATTAATAGCGGTTGGTTTGCGCCTACTGTATTATACATTTTGCTGTTGCATACCAATGGTTTATTCCTGATCTATTTTCCATTATAATGGCATACATGCTAGAAATTAACTATTGATATGCAACATCTTTATAATCTAATTATCTGTATATGAATAGCCATTAAAGCTCTACTGGCATATTTCTTGTTGTGTGTGTCTTATAGATTTTAATAATTTACCTTTAATTTTATTGAGCCATAATAAAAGTTAAGCTTTATTTTTTCCCTTTAGTCAGTTATAATTTCCTATAATCAATAATAATTGATTCTTTGCTCCAGATTGCACTAATTGGACATTTATAGAATCCATGTGTGCACCTGAAAATCATTCTCATTCTAGGGTCCTTTGGCTCACGGTTTCTCTTTTAGTCTGTGTTTTTAGACCGTTGGTAGCATGACCCTCATATGTATTATAAAATTGAATGGATTACATACCCTCCAACATTTTCTTATTGCAAACCGGTATACCCGAGGGGTGTGTCTGTGAGGGGGCGTGGTTTGTCCCACCAACGGGAAGTGGCTTTCCTCCATTTTCATTTATATATACGATAAGGTGAAAATTCTTATACTACACCTTATCATACGAGCAAAAAACAAATGTCTTGTCACTTTAGCAGAACTCTGCTATAGGGCTGACATGCTGCAGGACTCTAAGATGAGTATAGGGGAGAGGGAATTGCTGGGCGAGAACCTGGTACAGGAGTCCATTTAGCTGGTACAGACTGTTAAAAAACGATATTGTACCGGCTAACTATGTACAGTTGGAGGGTATGGGATTAGGGGTTTAGTCTTGGCATTTAGGTCTCTGCGATTCTTCTGCCTTGACTTTGTTTGTACAATTGGCATGCCTATGCCCACCCACCATGATTTCCTTGTACGCATGCTGAGTGCACTTTCCCCACATGTGGAGACTGAATTCCATATGGAATTCAATATCAGTCGACTGTGTTCCAATGCAGATTTCCTTGTACTGCATATACGCCGTACAAGCTGATAGGCTACTTACGTATGTAGCTTGTTGCACATAAGTTACCTATCGTTATTAACTGAGCATATAGTCTAGTATTTGCAGAATATTCTTACAATTATTGGGATCAGCTATTTTGTTAAAAGCATGCAGCAGTTGCCTAATCCATTATCTTAATTGTACCTGTCTTCTCAAACTATTATGTTAGGGGGATGCTTTTCCTCAGCAGGCATCCATTTAATATTGACAGATGAATATATGGTACAAAATATAGGAAGATAATGAAAGACAACCAGCTTCAGACTGCAAAATACATAAAGATTGTGAAATAGCTTGCCCTACGGCAAGACAATAATCCCAAGCACAAGCCAAAGTCACACTGGCGTGGTTAATGTTATAGAATGGCCAAGTCAACCCACAGATCTCAATCTAATTAAGAAGTGGTAGTACTATTTGAAAATTGTCATTTTCAACCATGATCCAACCACATTAAACATTCTGGAGCAAATAAAGCAGGAAGAATGAGGCAAATGTTACTTTAAAACACTGTGCATACCTTTTAGACATTCACAATGAACGTAGAGCTGATGTTGGTTGATCTACCAAGGTGGTTGAGTTTAAATACTTATAAAATCTGTTTTTTATTTTTTTTTGCCTGAATTAAAAAATGTATAAATTGTATGTTTTAAAACTTGACTTTAGTCAATTAATTATTTGCAAATTTTAAAAGTATTTCATCTTATGCTCTTTTTATATATAGGAGTTGTACTTTTCATTTGAAGCCCATCATTTAAAGTTCTTGATGCTTTAAAACTTGTTCAGAAGTCTTTGCTTGTAATGTTTGCTATCCTGACCTTTTGCCTGTAGACCCACACTGAGCTAGATTGTCAATGGACTATATGCTTCATGCTGTGTCTTACAGCATATTTCAGCATTAACCCTTGGTGGGGGCAGCTACATGTAGAGTCTGTTTAGCTTGTGATACATTTCTGTAGTTTGGGTGAAACATATTAAACAGATCTAAAAGAGACATTAAAATAATTTTTGTATGGAATTTGTTCATATGATCTTTATGACAATACAGTTATTTTAAAGAGCCGGATTGCTTTATTGTAAATTAAAAAGAAGAATTGATTGAATAGAATTCAGTGTATGTTGTACATAAAGTATTTTTATCTAGTGGTATATATAGTCATACAGAGTGCGCTTGCATTTTATTCAGTTGTTACTACAATACTGGTTTTGGTCATGATTTATATACAGTTCCCCTGTCTTGCTGCATCTGGCAGGATATGGAACCTTGTGTTTTAGAAAACAAAAATCCCACCTTCCCCTATATATTGGATGGAATCCTATCCATTCAGCAATATCCCAGTCTAGAGATCAGTCTTACTGATTTGAAAAGGGAGAATTATTCACCTTTCCCTATTCATGCATCCATGTATTAACTGCTGACTGAATAAAAAAAAAATAGGAAGGAAAAAATCATAATAAATAAATAGAATGAACCAGAACAAAGGGGAATATTAGTTCAAGACATGAACATATAACTGGAATTAACTAAAAAACGAGATAAAAATTTTGCACCTCCTAAATCTAAAATCTGAATGTCATAAACTCCCTTACTCTATATTAATTATTACTGTACTAAAATGCACCAACCTGGATTCCTTTTTTTTTTTACTTTTACAGTTTTATTGAAGCACACACAATTTTCCATAAGTAAATAGTTAACATGTGTATGAAAGGTGGAAGGCAGATAAATACCTGCAATATACAGCTGATATTTAATAAAATAAACAATTCTTACAGATCTTCTCCCATTGACTACCTTAACAATCACATTCTTATATTTGCCATGGTTACTCAAATATATTTCTGGGCAGATGAGAATACTAAACTCAGCCATGGCGGTTGGTGAATCTTGAGCATATGTTCTTAATCCTTACCAATATGAATGTCAGAAGCATCCTCATACTCACTGTTTAATAAGCTCTGAAAGAATAATTAAGTCTTTCCATGTTTGAAACTATTTTTTGAAAGCTGGGATCTTTTTGCAGTAATGACTCCAACCAGTCCATTTTAAATAAATAAATAAGCTTTTCCCTGGACATTATCATGGAGGAGGGTGCAGTCTGCATCCATGTTTGAAGTACAGATTTACCTATGGCTGCTGAAACGTACATGAGGAATTTTTTCATAACCCCGGGGGATTGTAAGTTCCATAAATGACCAGCATAGCTCATAGATTTGTTCGTGGAAAAGAAGCTATCAAGAAATCATTTATGAATCTCCAGACTATCAGCCAAAATTGTTTAATGGCTGGATAGTCCCATAAGCAATATTTAAATCTGCCTCTGGGGGATCACATTTGGGGCATTTATTATTCTATGTGGTATCTATTTGATATGCTATGTTAAAAGAAATAGAAATTAAAGATAGTAAAACAACAACAAAAAATATTGATTTCTGTGATTTAACATTAATAAAAAATAAATAAAATCAGCATAGTACCTTGAAGAAGGTTATAATAAGAGGAAGCTGGAGGTGCTATTTTAATCATAATTTTCTATCTTATTTAACTTATTCTTTGTTTTAAACACTTTGTAGCCTGTTTTTTAAATATTGAAATAAAATGTAAAAAAAATTAAATACAATATAAATTTTTATGGAGAAAGGAGCCAACCTGAGTTCACCATAGTGATTTCCTTTTTCTTTTTGTCTATTTGATATGCTCTCAATGGGGACACGTATGCTTTATGCCAGGGGTTCTCAACCTGGACCAATGTCTGGTGATACCTGGGGAGATTGAGCAAATTTGTAAGGGGTTAGTAGCTGTATTTTAATCAGGTGCGATATCAGATGACAGTGGGAATATTTAATAAAAAAAAAAAGAGAGAGCGAGAGAGAGAGAGCTCTAAACATATCTGGTATTTTTATATTAGGGAAACAATCAAACCATTGAGAGAAGCCTGTCTTAACTTTATTATGATCTAGTTGTGGTCTCACTAAGTTGTGCAAGTGTAAGTATGCATAGTATCTAGTGGATAGCTCCAGTCTGGATCTGAAATCAGTACAAACACAGAATGGAAGTTGCTCAATCAATTTATAGGTAAATGCAAACAGGTGCATGAAAGGCAGGGGTAATCTGCTAGCCACAGAAACAAAGGAAAAAAAAAAGCCTCAGCAACACTGCCATAAGCCAGTAACAGACTATACCGCTCTATCTGTAAAATAAAACACAGAAATGCCCGTTACACTTAGTTGCGCAAATATATGATGTCAGCAGCCACTGTCAAGGCCTTTCCGCATATGGTGGTCCTAACTCTAACAATGAGAGTCCCAATGTTGGGTCATATATATATGTCGTTTGCCGACTCTCCCGGAATATCTGGGAGACTCTCGGAATTTGGGTCGTTCTCTCGGGAGAGTTGGCAAACTTCCCGGAAGCCCCCGACAGATAAAAATGACCTTTGTAATCCCTCCCACCCATCCGTGCTACGTCTGATTTAGCGTGAGTGATTGACAGGGGGCGGGGCTCAATGCCGTGTTTTGCATAAATTGTGTCATTAAGCCCTGCCCCTCACTGTAATCTATAGCTTCTTTCCAGGTTCTCCCGGAAGGAAGCTTTCAATTGTCGGCAACCCTGATATATGTTTTTAAATTGAGAGCCAAACTGTATCTGAAATCATACATATCACTTGACTGACATAGTGCTGTAAAGCCATATTATTTGGGTGTAGTAATGCTGTATCCCAAGCTTGAGCAAAAGTGAGATGTCTCCTGGTATCTCTTGCAACAAAGTTTCTCAGCTTTACAGTATCCTCCCCCTATTACATAAAAGGATGAGAAGCCATGCACTCCTAAGTTGTGATTGCCTAGGAATGAAATGAAGAGAGTAATAAGGATTCAAGACCTGATCTGGCCCCTGCATGCTTTCCATATGTGCAGGTGTCTTAAAGTCTGTACAGAAGAGGGGAGTGAACGTCTTGTCACTCCCCTCTCTTATGCAAAGATGTAAGTCACACGAGCGGATCAGCGGTCCATCCAAACACTGATCCATTTCTCATTTCCTAATCCCTTCCCTACTGTAAAATTAAATTGCTTCCCCTCACCCTCCTTGGCGTGTGCAAGTGGGCTAACGTTATGAATTGAGGATCTGGTCCTTAGATTGAATCTATGTCTTAGCAGGAACCACAGAGGTCTAACCGTCTTCAATAGGGAGTTATCGATTATAGTCTGGATGTGAAATAGCGCCAACAAAGTGATATTGGGAAGGAATTGTTGGTCAAGTGACATGTTGGTAGAGATTTCTGTTTCTAAGATACAATTGCATAATGGCATAATTGGACTGCTAGATTGTATGCCAGGAATGTTAATGTTAGAAATGTTAATACCACCTTGTGCTCTTACTTGCTGTAGCTTTAACAAACTGATTCTAGATTCTTTCTCCCCAAATAAATGAGCAAAAAAGTGCATGAGTGCGACTAATGTCTCTTTGGCTAAGGAGAAGAGGTAAAGTCTGAAGGGGTAAAAGGAGCTTGGGAAAGATTACTATTTTAAGAAAATTACTATGTCCCCCGTAAGTGAGGCGCAAAGGTATCCATCTTTATATCACCGTCTCATTATGAGATATGGTGAAATTGCGATGGTATAGATTTTTTATATTTTTTGGAAGGATGATACCCAGGTAAGAAGGAATTGCTTAGTCCAGGATATATTGATGTTGTGTGCCCAGGCTGGTCTTGTTATTCTAGTGTTTAAGTAGTGTGCAATTGACCTCGGACTTGAGGCTATCTGCCACTGCTATGTTGTCTATTTTATAATGTGATCTGTGTACACCTGACATAAAGGGGAATGATTTATCATTGAGATACAGGATTCACCAAGGGTCCACAATGCAGTGTGTTGTTTTTAGGTTAAATTAGGGTGGTCACTGGAAACCTGTTTGAGCTTGAATTGAGTGCCTTTTGTGAGATGGGTCAGTTGAAATCACAGCCAATAATGTGGTTTGGGATATTTCGCTGTAGGAGTGTGTTAGAAATATTGTCAAAGAATTCATGCTGGTTGGCATTGAGGATATACAAATTAACCACTGTATACTGAATGTCATTTATCCTAATATTCAAAACTAAGAATCTGACTTCCAAGGCCTATGCTTTATCTAGTATTGTGTATTACAATGCTTTGGAGATAATCACAGCCACCGCCCCTAGATTTTGTGTGTAACTGTTACACAGTTTCCTATCCAACCCGCTTTAGGTGTAGCCTCATTCCCTTTTCACCAGTGGGTTTCTGGTAAGAGTGCAATATCAGTTTTGGATTTGCAGAAATGCAGTACTACATTCTTGTGTTTAACTAGACTGTTTAAACCTCCAACATTCCAAGAGCCTATGTTAATGGAAGGTGAACAGTGGTCAGTGCTTATGTCTATAGGGAGGGAGGGCTGCATGGCTGAATCACCACCTCCCAAAGACATGTGCTCATCGTATCCTCTAGCCATTAGGTGGAAGTTCAGGATAGAATATCAGATGATCACAGACATGTTGGGCGATTCCCATCCCACTCATTAGTGGCTGTGAAAGAAAAACATGTGAAAACAAGGTATAAAAAACAGCATATGTTTTAGGCAGTTTAATGTCAAAACATTTTTAAAACTTTTTTTCCTATATAACCCACTAGTGAATTCTGGCTAATTATCCGGTAATCACTACAAAATAAAAACACAATAATCTTAAAATTATACTAAAGTGTCTGTTCCTATGATAGAAGAAACATAGATTGATTTCCCTTTAACTGAATGCCAAAGAATTTATTGTCCCAAGACTAATTCCAAAGTGTTGACTTCTACAAGCTAATTTAAAACTCTTTAACGTTTATGACTCCATTACATAGGTCCAGGGAGAGGATCTAGATGAGCAAACTGGTGAAACTGGTTGGAAAAGAATGGTCTGGAGTTGTCTTCTAGCCTCATTTGCGTCTTCAAATATCTGCCCATTCTCATTTATATGCAGCCTAGCAGGGTATATTTGTCTGAACTGATGCTATGCTATTTCTTGCTTATAAAATTAAGATCCTGCTACCTTCTACTATCACTGGGGTATGTTGTCTAATATATCTAAGATAATTTTTTTGCTGGAAAATCCAAGAACCAGGCTATGACTGGCCTGGGTCTGGTTTGATAAGCTCGGTCTCTCCTGAGACAGCATGCCTGTTCTATCTGGGAGCTACCCAATGAATTTGAGATACCTAAGGTATACCTGGATTTATTTTAATACTCATCTGTTTCTAATGTTCAATTTTATTGTACAGTTAAGGTGATATTTTATAAATGTAAGATAATATGTTGTTTTGCCCCAGAAGATTTGGCATTGTCACACAGCAGTATTATTCTTGTTCCCTGTTAAATACTAGGAGGATTTTTGTTTGTTAGTTAATCTATGTCCTTATAATAATGTATATAAGGCGAATTCTATGTTTTGTGGTGAAGCTACATTTTTTATGAATGGACTATTCAAAGGCCCATCAAAATGATGTGAAAAAGATTTCCCAATTCAAGATATGTGGAGTATAAATATTTGTTGTGTTGTAACCGGCTAGAGGAGGGTAGCATTTATCAAAGGAAGAGGTGTAATAGAACACGAGGGCATGAATATAAACGGGAGTGTGGTAGATTCAGAGGAAATGTGTGGAAAATTTACTTCACTGAAAGGGTGATAGAGAAGTGAAATAGCCTCATAGCTGAAATGGTTGAGGCTAACAAAGTAGAACAGTTTAAACATGCTTGGAATAAATTTAAGGATATCCTATATATCAAACTAAATTGAGGGTAAATAGAATCTATGGTCAGTATAGTTTTAAATAAACAACTGGGCTGATTGGATTGGCCATGTGGCTCTTATCTGCCATCACTCTCTTATATGCGTGTGCATGTGTATGTGTATATATAGTTGTATAGTTAAAAGGATGATAATGTGTAACATATTTAATAAGATACTGGGAAATGTTTTCATTGTCAGAATGCACAGTTAGGCCTTATTCTGCCACTAATAATCATTAGACATACAAAATTATATTTTGCTTAAATTAATATTTATCATACTGAGAAAATTCTTCTACTGTTTTTTTCTGCCACACTGACTCAGATTATCTACCATGAAATAAGCTAAGAAGGCATTGCTAATTTAGTAATTAACTCTGTGAACTTGTAAACTATACTTCAAAATTTCAAATTGACATGAATTTTGACTTCCATTTTTTCTTATCCACTCGTGAACTCCAGGCGTGCATAAATATTCATGCCAGGTATAGGTAAATACTTTAGTAGACACAGTTTATTGGTCCACGAAACCACATTTGGCCTTAAGGGAATAACCTAGTGGGAATTGGAATACACTTGTAATGGATGTGAATTGGACCGCTGCAGGTAATATTTTTATTCAGGATTACTTTTCATTTTACTCCATACTTATTTTATTCATTTTTTTGTGGAGGGGGCATGCATAGCATTTGGAAAGTGCTTAAGAGTACCTTAAACTCCTCAACTATGCTTAGATATAAGATATAGATACAATTAGACCAAATATATTCCATAGTGTGTAGTGTGCACACAATGGGCCAGATCTAGGGGTGTGCGATAGGGGCGGCCACACAGGGCGCAAAGCTTAAGCGGGGCACCAGTAAGTTAATATTTAAGGTTAAATTGGCTTGGAATTCAGGCACAGGTGGCACCATTTTTCCTTTTTACCCCTAGCTATAAAATTTCTAGTTACGGCTCTGGGCCAGATCTAAATTTAATAGAACCAGCTGATTTACACACACTAGACTTATGATCCCTTTAAGTACGATAGCGTAGCGTAGTCATGCAATCGCAAGTATAATGCACTCCCACGGAGACTCTTCTCCTGTGCGTACCAGATATGCATTATGGGTGTGCTTAAGCATTTAAATTGTACAGTAATGGCTTGATTTAGCCCTTACATACGATCTAGTATTCTGCACACCCATTAAGAATCATGCAGAATACTTAAGTTAGGGTCTTGTGCTCAGATCCACCATTCATGTGTAGGAATTATTATCCATTACTCACAGTTTAGCTGGAAAAAGAATATATCCTATAACTGATGTAAATAAACTGCAACCAAATATGCAATGAACTTATTTGTGAGAAACCTTATTATGTATAGAGTATAAGCTGGAAAGATTTGCGAGTACTAGATAACTGGGAATCGCAGGCTGTGATATCCACGAATTCCTGCTTTTGTTCCATTAACCACTCCCCAAGCTTAAGTCTGCATACTGCAGAATGCATTCTAATCAGGTAAAATGGATCCATTTGCATGTTCAGAATGCAAAATCAACAAAATCTTATCCAGATATGATATAAGTGTATTTTTCTGATGGCAATACTAGGAATAAGTCTTTTTTTGCTAAAGAGTAAAAGGGCTAAAAGGCCTAATGATAAATAATACCAACTTTCTTAATGTTGGCTGTTGTGTTTTATCAGTTAGTAAGCTTTTATAAACACTATAGGGTATCTTTAAGGAAGCCTCTAAATGGGAAAGGGAAAATGTAGCTGATTCCAACCAATCAGGTTTAAGCTATCCTTTAGGCTTTCTAGAAAATTAAGGTTAGAGGACAAATTTTAAAGCTGCAGGAATGGAAAAATGAAGATGTTGTCCATAGCAACCAATCAGATTCTAGATGACATTTTCTAGTATTTTAATAGGAAAGTAAGAATCTGATGGGTTGCTATGGATAACATCTCCAGTTTTCCTTTCTCGCAGCTTAGTAAATCTGGCCCTACTTGACAACAAGTTAACAATTGCAAAGTAACATTTATTTACATTACCGTGCTTGGAAAGTTATCACTTATTACATGTAATTGCAGTAGTTATTGGTTGTTTAAAAAGTTATGCATTAGTGTAAATCACTGCCTCAAGTCCCACCCTCTGCCTATCAATAATGCCATAGATATTGTGAGTGAGGTGTGATTATGTCAATGGTTTCATCACTAATGTAGTAAAACTACAGATCGTAGCATTGATAGACAGGGGGCATGGCTTCAGGGCATGATTTGCATAAAACATATAATCAACCGCTTTCCCCATACTGTAAACACTTTCTTCCCCCCAAGTTCTCTCTAGGCTACTAGAGCAATCACTACTGGTCAGAACGTTAACTATATGAGCCTTATTTTAGACAGATTTTGAGATGGAAATAAGGAGTGTTCTGGCTCAATATTCATGGCCAGGGTGTTAACATAAAACTATCGAGTATATAAATACTACATGCCAAAGTAATTTGGAATCTCACTGCTTACATCAAAACATGTGCATTGCACAAAGGTTTGGAGTTGTTGGATTAACTAACTATAACCTTAATAAAGACTTGTGGAATAGTAGGTACAGCAATGAAATTTTTTATATCTCAGAAAGCATACAATTTTACAATGCAGGTTTGCTACTGACTGTTATGTTACATGAGATTACCTAGGCTAGAACAAATTTTTTCACCTATGTACCTGATGTGTACTTTGATTAATTGTTTTTCATTTTTTGTGTTTCAGGGAGTGTAAGAGTTGAAGATGAGGCCTACGGAAGCCTGCTTCTTCTTAAAAATCAGCCTCTTGATTCTATTCTATATGGGGTGTTATGCCCAGAAAAAACCCACTATGGACATTGCAGTCATTTTGGTAGGCACCTCAGAAGAGGTAGACATCAAAGATGTCCACGAAAAAGATGACTTCCAAAATCTGTCAGTTATCCCAAGAGTGACTCACGTTAAAATGAATGAATCTGACCCGAAGAGTATCATCACCCGCATCTGTGATCTCATGTCTGACAAAAAGGTCCAGGGGGTTATATTTGGTGATGACACTGATCAGGAGGCTATTGCTCAAATTTTGGACTTCATTTCTGCCCAGACACTCACTCCCATCCTAGGCATCCATGGTGGATCTTCAATGATAATGGCCGATAAGGTAAGAAACATGCTGACCATGAATTTGTTACTAAGGATGTGGCATTTCACTAATCCACAATGATTCCCTGCAAGTAAAGGATATCCTTCTATTTGACAGTACATTATTATATACAAGTGCAGTGCTCATTAGGTTGCATGACTGCCACAGATGTTCTTTTCCATGAGAAAAATTGGTTCAAAAACATGTGTACCTTCAATTATTCCTTGGTTGTTGGTTATGTAGTAGGGTTCATTTCCTGGTGGTCCAGTGGATAATTTAGCACATTACCTTTTAACTATATAAGCAATATATTCCTTTCCATTGTACACAAGTGCATAACAGAATCCAATCTTTGGTAGCCAAGTGGAAAATAGAGACAAATTCACGAAGGTCCCGGATTCATGAAGGCCCAATGGACAAATGAGGACCGGGCTTGGTCAGCTGCAACATATACACAAATGACATTGGTCTCCTTTCCTCTGTGCATGGTGTATAGACAGGAAGGTAACCAATGTTAACCTGATGGCATTCACTTCAATGCTGTTTCTATGAAGAGAAAACAAACAAATTATCAGCTGTGGTCAACTATGATATACTTCAGAAGTAATAGGGTGGGAAATGCAAAAGGTGTTTTTATTTAAGACTCCCCCCTGCAATAACCCAAGTTTAATTAGGTTTTGACAATTCCAATTTCAATTTAAGTATTTCTTATAACATTTTTTTTATCTTTAAGTATTTTCCAAATTATTGTAATGCTGTTATGTGAGTAAAGAAATGTCAGGGCAGAATATTATAAGTGTCACATTTTTACATTTTAGATTAGATTAATTTATGTGCAAATAAAGTATTGTAATTAAATTCTAAATACATTACACATGAAATAGTTAGCCTTTTGTATAAGTAAAGTTCATCCTATGGAAAGCAAAAACTGGTTCTCTGTTACCACTACTTACAGGAAATAAATCATTTATAGAACTGATATGGTACCTTCTACACCAGTGAAAACCTCCTAAAATGTGTACACTTTAAAAATACAGCAAACATATGGTCATCCACGATTATCATAAATGCGGTGGGAGAGTTCTGATACCTGGGCTCTGTTCCAGTTTTGGCATAGAAACTAAAAAAAAAAAATAGGAGCCACTAGCCACTTGATGAACCTCTTGATATATTTGAAAGCTTTTATAATACCCCCTGTAATTATGTCCTTCAGGAGATATGGCCTCCATAACTAAACACAATATGCCAGGTGAGGCAATCCAAATGACTTATAGAGTGACGTTACTATTTATCTATTTTGACTACTAATTTCTCTCCCAAGGTTACCATGCACTTGACTTTCCAAGATCCCTTTTCTTCTCAGATTCAGATTTACTACTCTTAATTTTGAGTACAAAGTCTATGAAATTGCATTTTTTGGAATTCAACTTTAGTTGCCAAATTCTTGACAATGTTTCTCGGCTACGTAGATCATGTGTAGATCATGTTTTCCAACCTCGGTCCTCAGAGATCAATAACAGACCTGACAGCACCACATGTGAATGTATTCATTCATACACACTACACATGATTCCAGCAGCGCTGTGTGTTTTTATGTTCCAGACATTTGTTTGGAATGCACCTAGCTCTAGTGGTGCCTCCGAAGGAAGTGTGTGTGTGTGTGTGTGTGGGAGGGGGGGGGATATGTTCTCTGAGTGACTGGAAATCCCTCTCCACCCCTAGGACAGAATATTAATAAATTCTCAAAGATTTCTGTGGTTTAGTAAATGTGTAATTCATTCTCTGGCTACTAGTGACCACAAGTGTCCAGTTTACCAGCATGCTCCTCTCTTCTACCTGTTCCTCAGTCCCTCTATCAACCACCACAGACCACATAGATACAACAACCTGCTCTGCCTCAGTGTGTTTTGAGCTCACATTTACCGTCTGCCTACATTGCTGTCACAGACACTGAATACAGACTCAGCTGAACTTTATACATCAGTGTTGGGTAAGATTCCGTTCCAGACTGCTTGTATCATTTTCACATATGTCAGACAGCAGTCTTCCTGCATGTATGATCTGTGCTGTCACTGCTCTGTCCATCAGTAAAAGAGGAACATTATCTGGACTGTACATGTGTGTGATTTACGTGGTTGGTACTAAAACTTCAATCTGTAATATCCTGAAGGAGAATTAAACCTTTACAGTATATGTAGGACAATAAAACGTTTATTACAACATTAAAGTGCCAAATGGAAGAAAGCTTGGCCACCCAACACTAGGTGAGACAGTAACTTTCATACAATAAATACGCTGAGACATAAACTGCAGTTAAAAAAGGGGCACAGTTTATGAATTGGGTTTTTTAAAATTAAATTTAGAGATGACAATAAATTGGTCTGGAAAGATACCACTGGAATTGTAACAATAACGCCAACGGAGTGTAAAACTTTGCTTTGGGGGTTAATAAATATATAAGAGGTCTTTTTCTAATATAAATGTAATTAGCCAAACAACTAGGCATCCAATGGCAGTCATCAGGAATCCAAAAGCAAACTGGGAGCCAGCCACTAAGGCCAGCATCTGATCATCTTTTAAAGCACCTTTAATCCATGGCACACCCCATTAGCAATAGGGGTGGCATACCAGGACCAGTTAATAGATGTGGCGTCCAACTTTCAACTTGGTGCATGCCTTTAACCACATCAACATACCATACTCCTTCCCTTTGTGCCAAATTCCACATCTAACCCAGATTACTACCTCCACTGTGTTCCATCTGTAAAGCGACCTAGTAATAGGTGGGTAGGAGTGAGGGAGGGAAAGGCACAGGTACCAGTGGAGCACCCGGGGGGTTTAAAAAGGGAAAAAAAATAAAAATGGAAAACTTGAAAAAGGGGCATGGTATTCATGGGTCAGGCTTCAAAAGAAAGTGTGACGTTATGGGAACCTCTTCAATAGAAGTGTGCCATTTCCAAAGCCTAATATATACCGCATTGTGCCATAACTAGACACCTAATATATCGTCACATGTACTTTATGTAGTGTGCAATGTCCAGCACCTTAATATACTCCACTAGTATTACACATATTGGAAACCCCCCTTCCAAAATCCTGCGTTTGCCACTGGGTACAATGAGGATTTACATTTTGTTCACTGGGATTATAAAATTTTCCTACCTAAAATTTGTCCCTCCTTCCGCTTCTCCTTCTAACCTATTGGATACTCCAAACTTTGCCTTACTGTAAAGCCTGAGCCTCATCCTGGCTTTTAACCCCACTCGGTCCAATTCAGATTTCGTTTTCTATATTTTTTGTTTAATGCTTCGTTTCTTAGTCACCAGTCTTCAGCTTAAAGAAACCTATAACCCAATATAGCTATATTGTGAACTAAACCTCCTTTTTATGTATGTGCTGACACATAGTGTTATGTAATGTTTGTTTGGAGCGCCGGACCTCTCTTTTTTTTTTCCTTGTAGTTACACAGTGGTCATTTTGATCCTTGGCTGCACATCTCTATTTATATACACACTTGCACACGTTTCATATATTGAATAAGAAGCACAGCCTGTGTTTTTTTTTGCTACTGTCAATATGTATGTATGTATGTTTGCCCCTGACCCTAACACTATTATTTGTTTTTTTCTTTTGGTTTTAATGAAAGAGTCCTCATAGTGTACAGTACTAATGTAGATTACCTTTTTGACAACTGGTGGCCATGTATTTTCAAGGTTTACTGTCTTGTCTTTACAAGGTTACACTGATGTTACAAATAAATAAAAGAGCATAGATACCACTTAAAACCTTAATACTGTTTCAGTGCGGGCCGGTGCCTCGATATATTTATTAACCCCCAAAGCAAAGTTTACACTCCGTTGGCGTTATTGTTACAATTCCAGTGGTATCCCCATATAACCCCCTTTTACTCCCCCTAATAGCTGTTATAGGGTGTGTATATATATATATATATATATACACACACACACACACACACACAAAACACGGCCTGGAACTCTACCCATTACCCAGTGACTACTATCTTTATCTATATATAATGTGCGTGTGTGTGTGTATATATATAGTGTAGGGTGTGTATATATATATATATATATATACACACACACACACACACACACAAAACACGGCCTGGAACTCTACCCATTACCCAGTGACTACTATCTTTATCTATATATAATGTGCGTGTGTGTGTGTATATATATAGTGTAGGGTGTGTATATATATATATATATATATACACACACACACACACACACACAAAACACGGCCTGGAACTCTACCCATTACCCAGTGACTACTATCTTTATCTATATATAATGTGCGTGTGTGTGTGTATATATATAGTGTAGGGTGTGTATATATATATATATATATATACACACACACACACACACACACAAAACACGGCCTGGAACTCTACCCATTACCCAGTGACTACTATCTTTATCTATATATAATGTGCGTGTGTGTGTGTATATATATAGTGTAGGGTGTGTATATATATATATATATATATACACACACACACACACACACACAAAACACGGCCTGGAACTCTACCCATTACCCAGTGACTACTATCTTTATCTATATATAATGTGCGTGTGTGTGTGTATATATATAGTGTAGGGTGTGTATATATATATATATATATATACACACACACACACACACACACAAAACACGGCCTGGAACTCTACCCATTACCCAGTGACTACTATCTTTATCTATATATAATGTGCGTGTGTGTGTGTATATATATAGTGTAGGGTGTGTATATATATATATATATATATACACACACACACACACACACACAAAACACGGCCTGGAACTCTACCCATTACCCAGTGACTACTATCTTTATCTATATATAATGTGCGTGTGTGTGTGTATATATATAGTGTAGGGTGTGTATATATATATATATATATATACACACACACACACACACACACAAAACACGGCCTGGAACTCTACCCATTACCCAGTGACTACTATCTTTATCTATATATAATGTGCGTGTGTGTGTGTATATATATAGTGTAGGGTGTGTATATATATATATATATATATACACACACACACACACACACACAAAACACGGCCTGGAACTCTACCCATTACCCAGTGACTACTATCTTTATCTATATATAATGTGCGTGTGTGTGTGTATATATATAGTGTAGGGTGTGTATATATATATATATATATATACACACACACACACACACACACAAAACACGGCCTGGAACTCTACCCATTACCCAGTGACTACTATCTTTATCTATATATAATGTGCGTGTGTGTGTGTATATATATAGTGTAGGGTGTGTATATATATATATATATATATACACACACACACACACACACACAAAACACGGCCTGGAACTCTACCCATTACCCAGTGACTACTATCTTTATCTATATATAATGTGCGTGTGTGTGTGTATATATATAGTGTAGGGTGTGTATATATATATATATATATATACACACACACACACACACACACAAAACACGGCCTGGAACTCTACCCATTACCCAGTGACTACTATCTTTATCTATATATAATGTGCGTGTGTGTGTGTATATATATAGTGTAGGGTGTGTATATATATATATATATATATACACACACACACACACACACACAAAACACGGCCTGGAACTCTACCCATTACCCAGTGACTACTATCTTTATCTATATATAATGTGCGTGTGTGTGTGTATATATATAGTGTAGGGTGTGTATATATATATATATATATATACACACACACACACACACACACAAAACACGGCCTGGAACTCTACCCATTACCCAGTGACTACTATCTTTATCTATATATAATGTGCGTGTGTGTGTGTATATATATAGTGTAGGGTGTGTATATATATATATATATATATACACACACACACACACACACACAAAACACGGCCTGGAACTCTACCCATTACCCAGTGACTACTATCTTTATCTATATATAATGTGCGTGTGTGTGTGTATATATATAGTGTAGGGTGTGTATATATATATATATATATATACACACACACACACACACACACAAAACACGGCCTGGAACTCTACCCATTACCCAGTGACTACTATCTTTATCTATATATAATGTGCGTGTGTGTGTGTATATATATAGTGTAGGGTGTGTATATATATATATATATATATACACACACACACACACACACACAAAACACGGCCTGGAACTCTACCCATTACCCAGTGACTACTATCTTTATCTATATATAATGTGCGTGTGTGTGTGTATATATATAGTGTAGGGTGTGTATATATATATATATATATATACACACACACACACACACACACAAAACACGGCCTGGAACTCTACCCATTACCCAGTGACTACTATCTTTATCTATATATAATGTGCGTGTGTGTGTGTATATATATAGTGTAGGGTGTGTATATATATATATATATATATACACACACACACACACACACACAAAACACGGCCTGGAACTCTACCCATTACCCAGTGACTACTATCTTTATCTATATATAATGTGCGTGTGTGTGTGTATATATATAGTGTAGGGTGTGTATATATATATATATATATATACACACACACACACACACACACAAAACACGGCCTGGAACTCTACCCATTACCCAGTGACTACTATCTTTATCTATATATAATGTGCGTGTGTGTGTGTATATATATAGTGTAGGGTGTGTATATATATATATATATATATACACACACACACACACACACACAAAACACGGCCTGGAACTCTACCCATTACCCAGTGACTACTATCTTTATCTATATATAATGTGCGTGTGTGTGTGTATATATATAGTGTAGGGTGTGTATATATATATATATATATATACACACACACACACACACACACAAAACACGGCCTGGAACTCTACCCATTACCCAGTGAGTGTTTCTTTTTAGGGTCTCTGACTATAGCGCTTTCTTTTTCCTTGCTCAAGACTACTACAAACAATTAAAACTAAAACTATTTAATTTTGCAGCTTTTTCATGATCAATTGTGGGGTCTCTGGGCTTGAAATTAAGAGAGGAAACCATTTCAGGGGGAGTCAAGTTAATTGTATACTTATATATATACTTATATATATAATGCAGGGATATATCTTTGAATTGCTTACTGCACACAAATACTGACCAGCTTTACTTTTAAACTCTTATTTACACTTGGATTAGGAGACATCACCTCAACCCTAATACTGCAACAGATGAAATTTGCCTCCTCTGCAATTTAACATGCTTTTGGCAAGTGTAACTTTCCACCTACTTTCCTCTTATTTTTATACTCTGTATGAATTTCACATTGTCTTCTGGGAGAATTTGCTATAATCGGAAAATGTCCACATTTGGTAAGCAGCACGTGTGTAAGCCACACGTTACCAGGAAATCCTCTAGATCCAGAGTATCGTCCTGGTCCTAGATCCAGAGTTCCGTCCATAGTTTTGCTGCCACCAGTAAACTTCTCTGGATAAAAATGAACATTTATGCTTTCTCCTGAATGAAACATGGCAGTTTGAGGCAGTAACACAGTTTTTAAAGAGATTGTGTATGGTCAATGGGCCTGATCCAGACTTACACCAATAATATGCCCTTGTGCGTAGTGTATTTAAGCCAGTGTATCTACGAAGCAGTCTCTTCGTCTGTATTTTGTCTGTGTATCGTCTGTATTTATGCCGTCTTACACCGACCAAACCCTACCCTAACTTTTCTGAGCGTAACCTCGGGTGTCCGTAGCATGCATGCCTAGTTACGACGCTTAGCATGCCCATACTGTACGATTTACATGCCTCACCCCACCCCCGAAGTGTAATTACGGGTGTTGTATGTCTAGCGCGCTCCTTCGTCCGTAATTAGGCTGGTAATCGTATGCTTGTAAGTACGTTCAGAGTTTCTGATTGTGACATCTTCTGCACGCATGCGCAGAACATGGAAAACAGCGTTTTTACGACTACGCCGAGTGTAAAAAAGCAAACGTAGGTCTGGATCAGGCCCAATGTTCTTTATATATTGTTCTGGGGTACTAATGTTTGCATTATTTTATTATTATATCAAATTCAATTTGATCCTATTTTCCATATGTGCGAGGGGAGTGCACACCACCTGCACTCCCCTTGCACATATGGCCCTTCTACGTTCACATGTGGGGCCACGTTTGGAATGCAGGATCATATATAAGGGCTTGTTAAAGCCCTTCCTGTATGATTTGCATTTCATGTACGCATGGTGAGTGTGCCCAGCTTGACATAAGAGGCATACTTATGCATCAAAATTCAGCATCGGTCAGCTATGTGCAGTATTAACGCACAGCCAACTTACACACACAGCACGTGCGTTAGTCGCCTGGCGTTATCAATTCTGAACTCAACCTATTGACTGCTGATATCTAATAAAAAATTCCACATATTAACTATTGTTAATAGAACAAAAAAATGTTGAATAATATAAAAGTTTTTTTGTTGTTGTTTTGGTACATCTACTACCTCAGAATTTTTTTTATCAAACTATAAAGGGTCCTTAGAATGCACGTAGACAAGTGGGTATATTTTGAATTTTGCTATTGATAATAGAACCTAGTCCTCCATGGTTCAAGCATTAATCTCGGCTTTGCTCAAACATTCTTTGCGAGTTATTTTATTCACAAACTCACAACTTAGCATCTCCCATGCAGACAAAATGCAGTGCTCATATAGAGAGGAAGCGAAGGTCATTCTGACTGACATGGAATCCTATTCATTTATCCTGCATGCTGCTCCACAGCTGTCAGAGATTTATATTTTAGGAGATGGACTGCGCAGGCTTTTGTTACCAGCTGTTTTTGCAAAGTCAAATTCAACAATGCAGCCAGACATACGTATTTTATACAGGAGACAGCCTACCATCAGGACATGTTAAATCAAGCTTCCTAAAGCAGAGAAAGATAGAAAACCTAAAGATACCAACATTGTGCAGAAGGATATATATAAAAACATGCACAGATTCAGAATACAGCTGGGGGTTTTATGTGCTTTGGAATGCATTACATGTGTTCTATTTATTAAACACCTGGGATTACGATTGCAGTGCACCTAGTGCAAATATATAGAGATCTTAATTATCTACTAGCTGCAATAAAATGGTTAACAGATATTAACTTCATATTAGAAATAACATGCAATAATGCACGTGTAAACAGCAATATATTGGAAAACAGGACAGTTGACGGTTAACTGTAATGATAAAAACACCACTTGTCCTACAAAAATGGGTGATATAATTTATCTTTAAATATAGCTGTTATTATTAAGATCAATCCTGTGGATATTGTTATTATGCACTATAAGAAAGTCAGAGATCCAGCTATAGCGGTATTTACTAATAGGAAGATCATTGGCAGTACCCTGCTTGATGTTGTGGACACAGTCCCAAAGATAATGTTTTGAGCTCTTATCTGAAGGAGCAAGAAGTGTAGTTGCAGTACCTTTCACTATAGCGTCTCCCAGAGGTAGCAGCACTCAGCGTCCAGACAACCCCCTTTATTCGGCCATGATATAGATATGCAACTGATCCACGCACTCTTGTTTGGTCATGCATAGGATAGTGTGGTGAAATTTTCCCAAGACCGATAGCAGTATCAGTTCACGTCTCACTTGTTCAGCAAATTAAACTGAGGTATTGATATGTCTTAAAATCTTACGCATTTCTCTTTTGTTAAAATGGGGTGATCTTATCATCAAAACGGGGCCATTTTCACATTGTATTTTACACTTACACCGACTCTGAGCTTAGGTGGAAGCCCAGGGACTCTGGGATTCTGCTTGCGTATGCATCCGCATTAAACAACCTCCTTTTTAAATTATAAATTGCGAGACTCCTTGTTGCTCTAGTGCAGAACACACAGATGCGGACATAGGTGGTTGGTTATCAATGCGCCCCTCTTTCTGTGGTCCTACCTGTTCAGCACATGCGCAGAGCAGTTTTCCTCTGCGCTTCTGTATGAAAAACATCCGGAAGCACAGCTCTGGATAAGGTCCCCTAAGGGACCCAAGCTATGCTGGATGGTCAGATCTTGTCCAATGTGATACCCAACTGAGCAAATTGGGTATTATAAACAACTAGGACTGGATCCAGACTTGAGAACGTTACCCCTCTTACACACCCAAAATGCGTAAGTGGGGTGTTTGGCTGTGCCCTCCAGATGTTACGTGCCTTTAGTTCCGTACAATGGGAATTACAAAGAAAGAGGCTGTGCTGCTCTCCATCCGCCAAAGTGGGTGGGGAGAAGCATTTAAATTTTACAGTATGGGTGGGATAAGGTACTTAGGGATCAGCTTGTGTGATCTAAAGCTGGCCATACACTACAACGATTATCGGTCCCAGCAGGGGGTGGACCGATAAACGGGACGATTTCCCACAAGGGAAATGTCCTGTTATCGGCACCATACACCTCCTCTGCTGGGAACGATAATCCTAGCAGAAGAGGGGAGGGGGGAGGCAGCGCTCTCTATGGCGCTGCTGCAGAGCTATGTGCAAAGCTGCTCTGACATGCTTAAAAGTATACCTTCAAAGCTGTCAGAGCAGCATAGTGCATAGATCTGCAGTAGCGTCTATTGCAGGGAGTAGTACAGATAGGGATCTGCTGAATCCGCGCTTCACACAACGCGGGTTCGGCTGGTCCCTCTCTGTACTATTCCCTGCAATAGACCCTGCTGCAGATATATGCACTATGCTGCTCTGACAGCTTTGAAGGTATACTTTTAAGCATGTCAGAGCAGCGTCTATTAAAATATTGTTTAAAAAATATCGATAAAATCAAACCTGCTGAAAGATCAAATAATCGCACCAGAGCGTTTCTGGTGCGTTTATTTGACGTTTCAAAAATGTATCTGTACCATACACTAGAGCGATTATTTGCCCGATCACCCAATAATTGGGAAATTGGCCCGATAATCGTCTAGTGTATGGCCAGCTTAAGGCTGCCTTATGGCAGTGTAAGTCACACAATATCTGTACAGGGAGAGTACGGAAAGGTTGTGGGGATCTGGGTCAGGTCCTTAACGCTTAAGCGTATTTCTAGCATTACTGTGCAGGCTTATGTATCCTCCATCTCACCACAGTCAAACACTGCAGGAGCCAGAGCACTGTGGAAGAGCTGACAGAAGACGTCAGAAAATAAGTCTTTCGTTCCTAACACCAGCTAGAGATGGCATTAGGATTTTACTTACCAATCATTTAGTGCTTTTTAAAGTGGTGTTTTTACTGTGTCCTTAAATGTACAAAAAGTCTAATGTGTAAAATACACAGTTTATAAAATATATATACAGTTCTATACAGTTTTAAAAATGCAAGAATATATTATTATTGTTATTATTATTATTATTATTACTACATGTTTGATTCCATGGAGCTTCCAGTTTCACTGCTTGGCCTCATTTGTTTTTTTTATTGTGTGCTACATAATGTCAACTTCTGTTTCATCTACCCTTCACTGACCTATATCAACCACCTGTGCTGAGATCATAAGTGTTTCTAAATCTGCCACTATTCATCTTAAGAAACTGCAATATCTTGCTCGCAAAAAACTCCCTGGATGACATTTTCTTGTGCTTTATGAATTGCTTAATTTATGTAAATATATTTTTTACACCAGACTATATGGTATGTGCAGGATGACAGTAAGAAAATTACAGAGACCGAGTTTGCACAAAACAGTATTGTTATTATAGAAGAACCAAAACAGAAATTCTAAATTTCTGCAAAATATACATCACATACTACACTAGACCATAGACTATATCAGGTATTCAAACCAATGCAAATGCAATACACAGCAGAATGAAGTAACTGTGATGCATTCATAGACTATAAATTACTATATTTATATATTTACTATACATAGGGCTCTTATTCAGTTGTCCGCAAAGCTTGGTTGTAAAACTTTTTTCGCAAATTTACATTGTGGATTTTAATACGCACCTCATAGAGATGTGTATTAAAATCCGCAAATTTTTCATATCGTAATAGATGGGCGCAGTTTATGCTTTTTCCTGCCTTCGCAAACAGTTGAATCAGGCCCATAATGCAAATATTTGTAATAATGATTTGTTCTAATTTTGGACATACATCACGTTAAATTCAGAGGGTGTTTCAGGGCAGTCCGGCGTGGGCTTGGGGGTGTGCACACGCAAGTTACGTGTGATGTTAAGTCAAAAAAAAAAAAAAAACCAAGTGTGACATGTATCAACATGCATACTTTTAATAAAAACTGTGATTCCGGTCCATTGTTACATGTTGATTGGTAAAATTAAAAAGGTATAATATTCAAATCAATTGATGTAATGTGCTTTAAAAAGATAAAGCATGAATGTGGGAGTGTACTCACAAATACAATATGATATTTATTGTGTGATCAGAACGATAATCAGATGAAAATGATGCAGTGTGTACCCAGCTTTACATTTGGATTTATACGACACATAAAATATTCAGTTTATTTGCATTTAGTGTGAAAAATGTATTTAATATCATGCTGCAATAAGTAAATACTTTTTTCTAGCCTCATCCCACAATTTAAATCAGTAGAAATAAGCTTAAACGTTTCCTATCCCCTACAAACAATATACACAAATGTTTAACCATATTATTGTATGCTTAATGGGTGTGGAAAGTAGTAAATTAAGCTATTCAGTTTCACATTGAAAGATATTTTCAAGTTTAATTAGAAAGATACAACCAAAATCATTTGAAAAGTTTTGTTGCAGGAAGAGGAGACTTGGATGGAAGGAAAGGTGAAGGAGGTGAAAGGCTGATGTAGTAGATTAAAAGGGGAAATACTTTGTAGATATATACCAATGCTGGAGAAAGGACAGCATGCTGTTTAAAATGGCAATTAGAGAGATTCTGGAAGGAAACTTAAGACAGCATACCCCTATTTATCCTTGTAATTTAATATTACTACACTTGAAAAAAGACCTATAATATCTGTGTAACTTATTAACAACTCACTAAACTTGTCTGCAGCTTGCACTCAATATTTTATTCTACATTTACTGAGAGAGACTGTATAACGTTTTAATAACCAATGTCCTTGGGATTAAATGCAAAATTTGCATCAGGATTTCCTACACATCCCATTCTGATTTTATTTCAATGTACTTTTTTTAAATGTAATGATATGGAGGCTTATCAAGGTGCCTGTTATACTCTTACTGTCAAACTATGGATCACACATTCCGCTGTAGTTCGCAGCTTAGAAAGGCTTCTTTCCGAAGAAGCACATTTCGAATGTGAAGCAGCAAAAGGGATGTCATTGCGAGACATCCTTGTGATGAACGGTGCTTCACAGTGGCTGTCTGAGTTCCATATGCTGTGAACGGCAAAAGTAAGCTAACTATGCCTTTATGCCCTAACCCTTCATGCCCTGCAGCTTAAACTTAACACCCCATGCCCCACAGCCCATCCATAACCAGGACCATCTTTTCCAATGGGCACAACGGGCAGGTGTCCAAGGTCTAGGGACCATTGAGCACTGCTGCCCAGCCCTTTAAGTCAAAGCATTTCCAGACTGAAGAGCTGGAGTTATCCCTAACTCCCTAGCCGGACATTGCAGTTAGTCTTAAAATGCTTTGACTGCACTGACTGGCTGCCAATGAAATCCATAGGCACAGCGAAACAGACATATAGTGACAAGCAGTAGGGGACTGAAGGCTGGCTGGGCATGCAAGGAGAGTGCAGAAAAGCTGGCTGGACACACACATGGAGGGGGAGTTTGGATGGTTGTACAGACACACAAGACACACAAGAAAGGGCAGCTATGTGATGAAGGGGCAGTGTGATGCAGGAGGGCACAATGTGATGAAAGTTTTGGTTACATTTTATTCCTGCAAATGGGATGGTGGAGGCCGCAGGGCATTACTTTGCCCAGGGCCTTCAATGCTGTTAAGACGGCCCTGACCATAACCCTCCATGCCCAGCAACCTAACCCTAACTTTTCTTATAAGTGTTAACCCTATACCCGACACAGCCACCACTGACTCTCGCTATTGGGAACGGGTAAATAGATACTTTCTAATTTCAAACAATGATACAACCCCTATTCTGCATCCCTCCACATAACATAAACTGTTTCCATGATGGAAGTGGACTTTTCCTTTCCCACAACTTAGTAAATCTAGTCCCTTATGTTTTAATAATTTCAGGTTGTATTCTTTCTTGATATGGAGCTATTGTTTGATTGCATTTAAGATTGCATATTGGGGCAAATCCAGACCTACAGCTGTATGCATAAGAACGACATTCATCCATGGATCTGACCTCTGTAACTACAGCGTAGTTATGGACGAAGGGGCACGCAAAAAAGGCCCCAGCACTCTTTTTTTGTATTTGTGTAAACTCCCCTTACCTTACAGCACCTGCTTTATATTATCTTATAAACTGATTTGAACAACCTCCGTTATATATCCCAAATATGTGCAGGCGCGCACATACTATAAAAATATATATATATATCACAAACAGGAGTACATGATAAAAAAGTAAAGGTATATTAAGAATGTCAATTAGCACCTCGTTATTTATTATACCCAAGGTGATGAAAAGATACAGGATATAATCCCAAAAAAATTACCGGTGCTCAAAAATTGATCATCATCAATCCAATGTCTCTGTATAATAATCTACAGGCAAAGGACAGAAGCAAAAGGGCAAACACCTGATGACGGTGTTTACACACACTAAAACAATGTCGTCGGGATGATTGCTGAAATTAAAGTCTTTTTTGGACTCTAGCATCTGTGCTTTGTGTTAGTGTGTGTATATGTGTATGTATATATATATATATATATATATATATATATATATACACACACTTGGAATTTTATTCCAATTCTGTACTGTTCAACAACACTTAAAAATGTTTGACCTTTGGAGCTCTTTCTATTTGAACTGATTTGCTTGAACGAGTTTGACACTGTTGTAAAATAAGTATTGGATTAAACAGGCACAAAATGTAATTTGTGCAGTAAATCAGTTCGCAGAAGAGTATCACAATAGTAAGGAATGGTAAAGAAATGTAGTCTTGCAGACAGTATTTGTGTTTCTTGCCAGATGATGTGGACAAATCCCTGTGTGATTTCGCCAAGTCTAAAATAAAAGTCAAGTGCAGCAGATTCCTAATAAAATATATCTTCACAGAAACAAATGGCATACTGTTATTAACTAGTAGATAACTTACCATTGTATCTGGAAAACAAAATGCAGAAATATTAGTTGCACACATTTGTAAATTTGTGATAAGCCACCTGTCACTTTCAAGGTTTTCTTTAAGGATCATATATCATTTGTTTTTTAATTGAAAGCAAACTCAACTAGAGGCACCCCATGAAGTCTCCAAAGTAGCTTCTGTAGATCAACATCCCTTGGCAGCTGGTGGTTCCCGACATGTTACATAAAATTGAGTTGAATGCTCATGAGACCTTATGAATACATTGCTTGGGTCTCCACTGGAGAATGTTATTAGTAGGAGTACCCAAGCAATTGGTCTGTTTTCTTGACTACCATGTTGGCCATGAGTACATTCAGCAATGCAGCCACATTGTGCATCCCCTAAGTCCTAAAACCATACTTAAATGCACTATTGGATGGGCCTTGTGCCAGCCCCGCTGATTGGCATCGGTTGTAGGGTTATGCATCAAAGTATGCCTCCACCCTACAACTGCATCCTCTTGGTTACTGCCACTGCATTAGAACAAAACCTTGCAGTTAATTACACAGGTCAACAAAATCTTATTTTTTGTGCATATGAGTGCATTGCATAGTGTTGAATGTGCTGAATACAAGCTAGAATTACATAGCACATAAGGATTTGGATTGAGACACAGTTAAAATTAGCAACATTACGTTTATTAGCAACATAGGTATGGTTGTTGCTGACCACCCCAAAAATTGGCTGGGAAGAAATCAAGGTGTGAGTCCAAGAAGTGGACTTTTAGAGACATGGGGGTAGATCCAGAACTACGTTTTCCGTACGTTTATTCGTGTAGCGTATTTTCGTGTGCGTACATTCTATACACTCCCCTAGGCACACCCCTTGAACGTACGTATTTTGTCAAGATACGCTTTCCAAACCCTACCTTAACTTTTGCCAACGTAACCGCAGTGATCCGCACACGTACGTATGGGCAACACGTATTTACGCAGCTAAGCACGCCCATACTGTACACTTTAAATACAAACTTAAATACAAACTCCCGCCTACGTATTTCAGACGTATTTTGGACTCACGTAAAATTGACACGCCCACACGTAAGTATTTACGTGACACATACGTGAATGGCCCATACGTTCACAATTACACTATGTTACTGAGCGTATTTTCTATGGTGCGCATGCTCAGTACTTACCAAAAGGCGATTTTACGTCTCCGCCACTCGTAAATTCGTTCACAAGCGTTGTTCTGGATCTGGGCCATGGTCTTGTAAGATTTTAAGATATTTTCCACCAGCTCATTGTAGTTGTCTGATTTATTGTTCCCTAAAAAATTGTGGCAACTGTTCTTGAGAGCCTCCCATGCAGCTTTTTCATACGGATTAAGCAGCCCATCAAAGTGAACATCCAGCATCAGTTTTCTTATCTGATGACCAAAAAAGATCCCCTTTTTAAGCTTTGCCTCACTAACCCTAGGGAATTTCTCTCTTAAGTAGGCAAAGGCAAGTCCACTTTTATCCAGTGCTTTGATAAAGTTCTTGGCAAGGAGCTTTATGTAGAGCGGAGGCAGATAGACTTTTTCTGGATTAACAAGTGGGGCACTAACAACACTTTTCACTCCTCTGTCAGTGAAGTTCGCTTTGACCACTGCTTCCAAATATAATGGCTTGTCTGGTCTCTGCTGCCACTCACACAAAAAACAGCAGTATTTTGTGTAACCAAGCAAGAGTGAATTGACTTTTAAGACATCACAGACATGCCATTGGTGCTCTGCATATCTGATTTTGTTCAGCAGAAGCGCCATGTTTCCATATGATTCCTTCGCAGGAGATCCATGTTCCCATATGCTTCCTTCATTGCAGCAGCATGAGCTAGTGGTACTTTGTAATTTGTTGCTGTTGTGGACTAGCACAGCTTTCAAGCTGACTACGGAAGAATCAATGAATAGGCACTAATGCTCTGTTTTGTACTGGTGACAAAAGGCTGGATCCAGACCTAGTTAAGTGCTTGAACTTAGTTACTCCTGGGCTAAACCATATTGATTTCAGGGGGAGTCAAGTTAATTGTATTCTTTGCATGCAGGGAAATATCTTTGAATTGCTTACTGCACACGGATAGTGACCAGCTTTACTATCACACTGTTATTTAGACTTGGGATAGGAAACATCAGTTCTCAACTCTAATAATGTTTGCAACAGATGAAATATGAGTCCCTTAAAATCAACATGGTTTAGCCCAGGAGTAACTAAGTATCCAGCCCAAAGTGCCTCCATTACAGAATCTTCCAATGCAAAGAAATCCTTAAAGTCCTTATGTCTCTTTCTGAAAACATTGTCACCCTGTCCTTCTCCAAAACCACATCTTCTTACCCAAGGGGATATCAATGACCTTGTCAGAGATTTAAACCTTTTAGACAGGTTTACATATCTGACAAGGTCATTGATATCCCCTTGGGTAACGAGATGTGGTTTAGGAGATGGACACTGTCTTATATTCAATATGCTCTGCAGGTTCCATTTCATGTTCATCTTTGTGAAGTCCAAACTTTTCTGGACGCTTTGGCACAGGCACACCTTCACTGTGAGGCACAGATCTCATGGTGGACGGTAAATCCGGGTATGTAATGGCATGCTTTGTCTTGGGGCTAATGCCCACGATGTTTTTCAGGAAAAAGTAGTGGTCTGAGCAGTGTTCTTTTGGCTCTCACCATATCACTGGTGCAGCAAACTTCATTTGCCGAGCTGCCAAGCACCCTTTGACTAACCTGCAGCCTTGCCCTAGCAGTCAAGCTGGCTGGACATACAACTAGGGGACAGAAGGGCTTGCAGGACACACACAAAGAGGTAGAGTTTGGATGGCTGTGGCAAAGGTGTGAAGGAGGGCACAGTGGGCCAAATCCAGTCCTACGTACGCGAGCAATTTTACGCTAGCATACTGCCCAGTCACGTATCAGCAGCGTAACTACGAATGAAGGGGTGTGGTAGCCATACGACACCCTTAATACACTTCTGAGGCATTTAAATGGTAAAGTATGGGCGTGCTTAGGTATGTAAGTACGTGAGGCCTATACATACGTTAGTACTTACGCTGTGTAAAGTTAAGGCAGGGTTCAGTAGGCGTAAAACGGCCAAAGTACGTACATGCAAGGGGAGTGCCTAAAGGAGTGCTTAGAAGGTACGCTAGCATAAATACACTACGCTATGTAATGCGCGTAGGTCTGGATCTACCCCAATGTGATGATAAAGGTAAAACATTGTGATAATGAAGGGGCAGCAGTGTGATGAAGGGGTAGTGTGTTGAATTATCATTTATATGTTGAAATGTTTGTGTTTTTCAAAGCCTGTTCAAAAGTTTTGGTAACATTTTTATTCCTGTAAATGGGTTGGTATGGGCCCCTGTGCATTGCTTAGCCCATGGCCTTCAATGCTGTTAAGACAACCCTGCTTCTAGGCAGAGAAGTACAGTGCAGTGACCGTTGATAGATACCTCAGTTAGCTAAAATGACATGACAGTTGGAGCATCTACTTTAAAGCTCAACCCTGATGTTCAGGGATTTTAGGTTTAACACTTGCACTGCCAGACTCACTTGACCCAGCAACTCTATTATAAGGTAACATAGCACTCTTAAAGTGGGCATGGCTTCAAAACTATGGGTGAAGAATGTCAGCACAGAAAATACACCAATAAAAACACACGAAGAGCCCTGTGACAAAATCAACCAGTGTTATTAATTCACTATGAACATCACATCATATTACATTAATATGCCCTTGTATTTAACTAAATAGCCCAGGTATCATATAAAAATAATATCCCTCACCTCTTACAATAAGAGTATTATAACTCCATAATACATGCAAGACCTTTAATGACTACTAATACATAATATCTGCCTACCATTGGGTATCTGCCTTTAATAAAAGTGTGGGTCTATGGTAGTGATAGAATGGAATGCATGAAGACACAATACTAAACTCTGAATTAATGAATACAGATTATTCAAAACTCTTCTGCTCCAGCATTGCCATACAGAAAACATCAGTTCTGAGTTCCTTTTTGGCTTAATAGATTTAGCCAATTTCAGATGATCACTTGTGCAGTAAAAAACTGTATACCACGATGGCCACCATGGTAATTTATTGGCATAAGAAAGGTATCGGTTAATTTTTTTTTATAACCAGCAATCTACTATTTGGTAGTGGCGATTACAAGATACTATAGTGTCTAAAAGAAGTCTAACTAGAAAGAATTTTATCAGTTACTGTCCCAGGATATCTTTCAGCCTTTCTTCAATCTTATTTTTTTTTTACTCTAAATTCTTACTTCACCATTAGATCACAATACAGTGTTCTGTTTTCCCAGATCTTAGGGTGACAAGCACTTTTATCTCTCTTTATTTATATTTCAGGAATGTAGCTATTAATTGGGTTTCAGTAACACTAACTTTGTACACTTGAAGAGCTTTGATGTCAAAGAAATTTCCATATCTCAAATTAACAATGCTAGGTTTATCATTTAATTATATAAATTAATGCTAATTGTTTATTCTGTTATCCTCCTTGGTAAGAAATATTTTGCTCATATAAAATGTGTTACACATGGCTAAACAAGAGCATAATGAGAATAACCTCTTGCATAGGGAGGAAATAAATTGCTACTCTGCAGCTTCTGTGTTTCTTACTATTGGCGATCATTTATGCACTCTGCACATACAGATGTAACATGTAATCTCTGCAGTCTCGTGTTCAGTCACTTGAGTATACAGTCAATGGAAATGATGTTTTAAAATGCATAATTTAAATATAGTTAAGGTTCGAGCTTTGTATTATTACCATCTTTTAACACCAACAGCTTTAACACAAAATGGACCAGATCCACTATAGGATGTACCTTAAGTGTAAGGGGAGAACACTCCCCTTGCACTTATGGGTTTGTATGTGCAGGACCCTACCTTAACATTTACGCATCAACCCCACTTAAAATGGGGCCAGTGTGTAAATAAGGAACATACGTCAGGGCTTAGCCAAGCCTTTTTTTTAATGATTTAAATACCTCCACCCTTTTACCATCCGGACATGCATTAAGCATGCCACACCCCCTACGGATCTAGAAGATCAAGTTCTATGCTGGACGTTTTTAATTTGCACATGTAAATTGGGGCCATTTCCCGCATGCAGCATGCCAACTATTAAATCTGTCCATTGTTATTAATTATTGTGGTTTCTAACTACACCCAAGTGGAACAATAATTTTTTTTAATTCAGTGTTTCTATGTTTCTTCTTTGTTTGTTTTGGCCATATATTTATACCAAATAATAAGGCCTACATGCAGGGCTGCGGTTAATGGGTGCCCATCCCCACGCCCATGATGTCATACGCCCTTTCTTTAAAAAATCATAGCACCTTATTGAAGCTTCCTGTTCCAAGCCTTGACTTTATCAGTCACAGTATTATTACATAAATATTTTCTAATACAGATTAACAGATTTTATATAT
>WWET01001473.1:253689-264833 GCA_011038615.1 Limnodynastes dumerilii
GGGGAAGGAAGGGGGGAGGGAAGAATGGGGGGAGTGGGTAAATTAAGAAATGAAGAACTCAGCCAGACGGAGTCGCTATTTAGGGCCAAGAGCAACTATATAGAGTGTTCAATAATGGGAGAGAGATCAGGTAACAATCTAATAGATGGTATGTTTATGACATATGAACAGATTTATATGTGTCAGATTCTTTAAAAAACAACCACAGGGCCCAGGTGTCACGGAACGCCTCGTACGAAGATGTATCTGTGGATTGGATGTCATCTAGAAACATATAAAACTCGATTTTGCATATCCAGTCCATAGTCGTAGGGGGAAGGGGGATTTCCATCTTACAGGGATGACTGCTTTGACCGCATTACTGAGTTGACATAATAATGATTTTTTATAGGTTGAGGGAGAGGTCGGGGACCAACCCAGGATCCAGAAAAGACAGGTAGTGGGAACCTCCTCTCCTAGTATAGTCTTGGAAAGGTGTAGGACCGAGTCCCAAAAGTTACTCAGGATGGGGCAGGACCACCATATGTAAAGCATTGAGCCCACCGAGCCCTGGCATCGCCAGCAATTTTCAGAGACTGCAGGAAAGAACGAATGAAGAATTTCTGGTGTTCTGGTGGTGGGATATGGAATGAGACTGGCGTTCAGATGCCTGGCACATATTCTCAAATAACGTGGGAGAACTTAAAGGGCAGGCCTGTGTAGATTTGGAGCACAGGAAATGTCGGACCTGCACAAACCTCCAGAACTTTGTCTCCGGGAGGTGCCACTTACTCTGTAGATTGGCATAGGATAGGATCTCTCTAGTCTGAATCAATTGACCAAAGCGTGAAAGGCCCGCTTTCATCAAATTCTTAAATGACACCAGATCCCTACCAGGAGGAAAAGCTGGGTTTGCAAGAAACGAGCGGAGGGGAGAGGTCATTGACGAAATGGAGAGAGAGCTCCTAAGGGCCTGCTAGGTTTTCAACATCGGGGAAATGGTTGAATGAGTAGTTCGTGGAAGTGGACAGATCCAAGGCGCCAGGGTAGCAGGGAGACCTAAGCTATAATTCAGAGTCCATTCCATAATTCTGGTTAACCGAGCTGCTCGGTAATATGTATTGATGTGAGGAAGTTGGAGTCCGCCTCGGGCTTTGGGTTTACATAAAATCTCAAATTTCACCCTTGGTTTTTTACCCTGCCAGATAAAATGGCGAATTACTTTCTGGAGGTCTGTGAACCATTGTATCGGGATCTTAATTGGTAGCATTTGTAACAGATATCATATTTTTGGTAAAGAGTTCATTTAAAAAATATTAATTCTGCCAACCCAGGAAAACATACCAGAGGACCATTTCTGGAGGTCTGTTTTAATCTTTGTTAGCAAAGGGGAGAAATTTAGTGAGTAAAGTAGGAAGGTGCTTGCAGAGAGTGAGACACCCAGATATTTAATGTGGTAATGATTTCATTAAAAAGAAAAGGCTGTTTGCAGTCCTTCTATGGTTGATGGTTGGGCTGTTATTTTAAGGGCTTCAGACTTTGAGAAGTTGATTTTAAAATTTGAAAGTTTACCAAAGGATTTAAATTCCTTCATCAGATTTGGAAGCATTGTTACAGGGTTTGTCAGGAACGCTAGCAAGTCATACGCAAAGAGGGCAAGTTTGTACTCCATCCCTCCCAGTGTGACTCCGAAAATATCTGAATTCTCCCTGATCGCCTGCGCCAGTGCCTCCATACATAGTACGAAAAGCAATGGCGATAGCGGGCAGCCTTGGCGAGTACCGTTACGAATACGTACTTGTTGAGATAGGGTACCGTTAATCTTTATACGGGCCGTATGGTCTACATAAAGCGCCAGTATTTGTGCTCTATACCGGGGGCCAAGGTTAATACGTAATAGGACCTCTGACAGGAAAGTCCAGTTGATCCTGTCGAAGGCCTTCTCCGCATCCGTGGAAAGGAGAATGGTTCCCCAGCTAATTTAAACTAACTTCCCCCACCCACTCTTCTTAAAAAATGACAGAGGCTGCTGTGGCACACTTTTCCTTCTTAAATTTCTAAATGTGCCCTTTAAAGACCGCTCTTACTCAATCTACTTACCTAAATGTTACGTAGATTGCGTAAATGACCTACTACACATGCGTAGTAGGTCATTTCTTAAAAGACCACTCTTCTGAACCACCAGCTTCTTAAGCTTAAATACGGTCCTATAAGTGGGCTACACTGGAGGCAGGGTTTTGTGTTTGTTTTTGCCCCGTGCAGTATGGCAATAGGAGCGGGACGGGAGCAGAGCTGGGGTGGGATGGGGCGTAACTTATTTGTCCAATTTTCGGGCTCCAAAAAGTTAGGAAGTATGCTAATACACCCCACATTTATTACATGCATTGGAAATCCGTCTTTCAAAATCCTGCATTTTCCACTAAAGGCCAATACTTCATTTTAAACAAAGCAAAGATATTTCTATTTAAAGCAGGGTTGGCACATGGCAGATAGAACATGTAAGAATTAATGAATTCCCTAAAGAAACTTTTATACAACAGCCAACTGTTACTAAGTATGGATGCACTAAGCCACATGCTGCCTTCTGCCTCAGTAGTAATCTATTGGCAGTTAAAAAAAAAGCCCACTTACACAGGGCAAAAGTTTAATTCAGCAAGACATTCATCTTCAAGAGCTTGATGATAAACCACAGGATAAAGTCCTATGACTAGGGTTAGCCCCCCCCCCTACTTGAATCCAAACTGGTATATCAGCAAACCATGCTGATTTCTTGTAGTCTTAGCTGCAAATCACTTGAGTAATCATCCAAAAGAAAAAAAAAACTTATTTCATATCACTTGTGTAACTAATACAGTGCACGCATGTAGGGGTATATAATGGGTCAGTTGAATCATTTATGGGAATGGCCACATTTATATAAAAATATGTATTTTATTGTTTATTTTTTTTTTTTATAAATTATTATAAATTGTATTATATTGTGTATATATGTGAACATCTCATATCATGAAGTTTGTAAATATGCTCAGGATTCCTGGATAACATGTAAGTGGCTTTCAGGATTTATTTATTTTTATATGAGCTCTGTGGAGCTGTCAGTTTTGTTTAAACGTTAGATCATTTGGGAGTTTAAAAAAAAGTGTGAAAGACGCAACATAAATGAATTTATATTCCTGATGTTTGCTCGTGAACAGTAACTAAAGGATTCCTGTGAACCTCAGGGAAAATTAATCACTTATCTTGCTAAACGTCACTAAACAAATTGATTAGAGAGGCAAGATAGTACAGGCCTCACAGTGATTTAGATATTGGTGTGAGTATAACAGAAGATTAGCAGTGCCAGTGAGAATAAGCAAGGGATAACAGTAATGACTATTAATATACTGTTAATATTAAATATGTACTGCTCTTTTCCCTCAAATATATTTAATTGTCATAATAATAATGCTATTAATAAAAATAGCTTTTAAGAGCAGCTCACTATTATTATTATTATTACCATTGCCCATATACAATGTTTGTTTTTTGTGTGTTTTTTTTCCTGTCCTTCCTCTTCCAGGAAAAAGCAATGTTGTTACTGCAAAGGTGAACAGTGTTATTTTATAATGAGAACAATTCCAACTCATTGGCTGCCTCAAACAGAAGCTAATAGGCCAAACAACTAATAGAGAGGCTTCAAATATTTTGAACTGGTTTACAATTCATAGAATATTACTAATTCTATGCCTATAAATATGTATGTTTGATAGCTTCCAATTTAGTTCTGCAGTTTGAAATTTGTGACTGCTTTACCCAGTTTGCCTCTGAGGCTTGGCAATAGTAAAATTTGGATTTCTGAATCTATTAAATACTCTTTAAATAATATATTATATAAACATTATGATGCAACATTTATCAACAGTCTATATAATCTATCTTTGAATATTGCAGCAATAGCTACAGTATACTCATAGGCCTACTTTTTTTTATTACTATAAAAAGAATTCAGCTTACTGATAAATGTTTAACAGCCAACATCATCGTGTTGACTAAAAAATTAGAATTTGTTTCAGCCTGGTAGAAAAGGTCACCACACCTCCTTTGATCTTATATGGAATCCATCAGGCTTGGACCTCATTCTTCCTCAACTCCTGCATGTTCTCAGATTAACCTCTTCACCCTGGGGCCTAATGAGCTGTGAAACAGTTACAGTAATGCAACGTAACTGTGTGAGGTTAGCATGGAATGTATCTATGATGGCAATATTGAAAACAGCTAACTACAATTTTGAAGAAAAAAAATTTGGTAGAAATTTAATATTTTAAGCATAAAGCTTCCTGCCTTTTTGTACTTTAAAATCATTTTATGATTGGTGTGTGTGTGTGTGTGTCTGTGTGTGTGTGAAAAAATTGTATAGACTAGGAGGCGCCTATAGTGTAGTAATTTTTGACCGTATTCAAAGGTAAGCATGAGTTAGGTGTCTGTATCCGTACCTCGCTCACCCGTCCTGTCCCATAACCCACCCTCATTTTTAGAATCCTTATGGCACTTATTTTGTTCAGAAAATATGCACAGAGAATGGCCCTGCCCTCATCGGCTAATCTACATCCCTCCCTCCACCCACTTCTTCCAAAATCCTCCCCAAGGCTGCCTTGGCACGCCTCCTTATACCTAATCTACTACATACGGTCTTTAAAGACCGCATGTAGTCAATCTATGTATGTGCATGCGTAGTACGTAATTTCTTAAAGGACCGTACAAGCCGTTGCTTCTTAAGTGTGACTCCAGTCCTTTGTATTTAATCAAATTAGTGGTAAAGCTAAATTATAACTATATTTGCCACCACCTTTGTGTAATACATCAAATAAGGAGTTTAAGTATACCAAACCCTTAGATAAGAAAGGTATTACAAGGTATTTTTTCTTTGGGTCCATGGAAAATATACCTTCTGTTGCCTTTCTGATCTCTGTGTCGCGATCAAAGTCACCTAAGATTTGTCGGTTTGAGCCTTACTATATATGGCTAATACTTTTTATATTTCTTCACCAAGCATTTATATATCTCTGAGGAATTTATGTGTATACTTAGGATGTACCAAGAGCCTGTGGCAATGAGTAAGGCAGCCATGAGGAAGGGTTTATGCTGGTCTCCAAAAGTAATGTCTGAGCAAAATAAAAAAAATAACACAGTGCTACAAGTTTTGGCTAACAATATTGAACCAGACCCAAACTTCCAAAAATGGGCGTTTTCAAATGACTAGGATTTATGCTAGAGTGCGTGTACTACTTTCCGAGGACAGATCTGGGTATAGAGTTCCGTAATAGGAGCATTTCTGATGGTGGGGGTGGGAAGTGGAACATGTTAGGGGGAGGTATGCAAATAGTAGAATGAAGAACTACTAAACACCCTCTGTACTATTTAAAGTTATGCATAATCCCTATTATAAGTGCAGAAGTTTTAAGGAAACTATTGTATATAGGGCGTGACATTCACTAGACCACATGGAAGCCTGAATCCAGTGGGAATCCGGAATTGGATCCCTGCTGCAGCTGTACTCGTGGCTCAGAGTGCAGCAGTGATGGTAGTTTTGATCCAGACCATTGTGTGTGAATTATCATGATCAAACACCAAAGTGTAAGGAAAAACTGTGTAAAGTCAACAGGGAGCAACAAATAATAAAAAAAAAAACATAAAACATAAAATCAGACATTGTTAAGATATATCAGTAAAACTAAACATAAAACTTATATCAGTAAAACTAAACATAAAACTAAATAGGAAAAGGTTATGGTGTGCGGCAGCCAGCATACATACTGAATTAGTTATTGGAATGGATGAAAACTAGATTCACGTATCACAATAAAATGCAGTAATAAACAATGGTGCAAGCTTGAGAACCAAGTTCAATCCTAGGAACCTAAAAGTACCATTTACTGTCAGAAGTAGGAGTGGTAGTTACTCCATTTTAGATCACTGATGGTATGGTGAAATGGACTCAGTCTTGCTTAAATATCTGTAAATAGGGATGGCATATAGGCAAATGGGATGAGAGTCTACAGGTGGCCATCCAGTATCCAGGAGATCATAAAATCATTCAAAGTTCAATAGTCTTATTGAGAATGGTATATAAAAGCAAGTTCACCTGCAGGAGTAAAGCTGGTAATACTTATGCTCATGTGTTTCATCCTACTACTCAGGTACCTGACTGGTAACAGAATATGTACGGGGAGTAACAGAATATGTACGGGGAATTACAGAATATGTACGGGGAGTTACAGACTATGGGGCAGATCCTGAACTACGCATTTCCGCGAATTTACGTGTGGCGGACACGTAAATTCGCAGATTTGTACGCACTGCGCATGCGCACTGCAGAAAATATGCACATTCACGTAGCGTATTTTCAAACGTATGGAGAATTTACGTAGTGCTAACGTAAATACTTATGTGTGGGCGTGCCAAATTTACGTTAGTGACCAATACGTGCGTTTTACGTGAAGTAGGCGGGGGGTGGTATTTAAAGTGTACAGTATGGGCGTGCTAAGCTGCGTACGTTCGCGTAGTCTGTACGCCCGTTAGCGGACGTATTCTGTTACGTTAGGAAAAGTTAAGGTAGGGTTTGGGTCGCGTAATTTGAGAAAATACGTCCGCGCAAGGGGTGTGCCGTGGGGAGTGTATTGACCTTACGTGTACGAAAATACGCACCGCTAAAATACGTACGCACACACGTAGTTCAGGATCTACCCCTATGTACGGGGAGTTATAGACTATGTACGGGGAGTTACAGAATATGTATGGTGAGTTACAGAATATGTATGGGGAGAAGAAGAATATGTACGGGGAGTTACAGAATATGTACAGGGAGTTACAGAATATGTACGGGGAGTTACAGAATATGTACGGGGAGTTATAGAATATGTACGGGGAGTTACAGACTATGTACGGGGAGTTATAAAATATGTACGGGAAGTTATAGAATATGTACGGGGAGTTACAGAATATGTATGGTGAGTTACAGAATATGTATGGTGAGAAGCAGAATATGTACGAGGAGTTACAGAATATGTACGGTGAGTTTTAGAATATGTATGGTGAGTTACAGAATATGTATGGTGAGTTACAGAATATGTATGGAGTTACAGAATATGTATGGTGAGTTACAGAATATGTATGGGGAGAAGCAGAATATGTATGGGGAGTAACAGAATATGTATGGGGAGTAACAGAATATGTATGGGGAGTTACAGAATATGTACGGGAAGTAACAGAATATGTACAGGGAGTTACAGAATATGTACGGGAAGTAACAGAATAAGTACGAGCAGTTATAGAATATGTACAGGGAGTTACAGAATATGTACGGGGAGTTACAGAATATGTACGGGGAGTACCAGAATATGTACGGGGAGTAACAGAATATGTACGGGGAGTACCAGAATATGTACGGGGAGTAACAGAATATGTACGGGGTGTTACAGAATATGTACTGGGAGTTATAGAATATGCACGGGGAGTTACAGAATATGTACGGGGAATTGATTGCTTCTGCCTCGCTGGGGAGAAGCAATCGATGATTCCCCATGACAAAGATGCAGCGGCAAACAATGAGTATTTTAACACCCTTCTGCTAATCCTTACCCTATTCCTCCCCTTCTCCTAACCCTCCCTTCCCTGCAGCCTGACCCTAAGGCTCTCTTCCCCGCATCCTGACCCTAACACTCCCTTCCCTGCAGCCTGACCCTAAAACTCCCCACCCCACAGCCTAACCCTAAAACTCCCTTCCCTGTAGCCTTGCCATAGTACTCACCTCTGGTCCACTGCAGCGGGTTTGTTTTTTGGCGGTTGCAGTGATTTCCTAGTGAATGAATGGCTAAGTATGCAGAACGATATGCTTAATTTAGAAAAAAATTGCCATAGTAGTATTTTCGAAATCCGAAAATGACCTTTCAGATACCAGATCTGAAATGTACAGATGTATTTCTAAAATACTGTTATTGGACAGGACACTGCATCCACCTATGATGCAACCCTTCTACTTTTTTTTCATCCTTTCTGGGTTTATGCAGCTCTTAATTATACTTTAACAAATATAGAAAAGCATATTAATGAAATTGTATTTACCACATGACATAAATGATCAGATTAATAATAATGTAGTAGTTCCCACATTGCGATCAGTATCCGCAACCAATAACATATACATAGATACATATACAGTTTACATGCATAACAAACATAAGTTACTAAAAATTAAATTAGACCTATTTTTGATATTTTGGCACTGTACTGTATGGGATTTTGAGTTTTGTCATTGTGTCATATTGTAGCTGAGACATGGACCTTCTTATCCTTGATAGGCACTCAGAAAAGTGATTTAACACTGCTGAACAAGGTCAATATCTTGCTTGTCTACCACAATCCTAAGAGCATTTTATTCTGCAGCTACTTTGCAGGAGATAAATTGAGGACTGCTACCGCACTAATAAATGAACCTTTTGTTAACAGCAGAGTCATACTTAGCACAGTGCGTATTTTAATCATACCGCATGTATGTGTTCGTATAAAATGTTGTAATATAATCTTTAAAAAATCCTAGAAAACACACAGATCAAACAAATGTGTATGTTTTAGAACTTCAAAAGTATTCTTACACTAATCTTTACATCTCTTAATGTAAGGCTGCAATGATACAATTCTAGTTTATATTGTAGGTAAACCAGATTTTATTTTAAAGATTAGAAGTGCAGCTTAGCAGGGTCGTAACCAGGGGGTTGCGACAGGGGTGGCCGCCAAGGGGGCAAAGCTTAAGGGGAATTTAAGGTTAAATTGGCTTGGAATTCAGGGTCAGGCAGGCACCATTTTTTCTTTTTGCCCCTGTTGCTAAAATTTCTAGTTATGGCATTGCAACATAGTACATTTTTGTTTTGCCACAATTTTTCCCTGAAACAGTGCCCATTGTACTTTGAAGCAACATCTGAAAACTTGCAAAGGAACTTAAAAATCAGACATATTGTCGCATCATATTTCAGGGCACCTTTAAAATGAAATAAAGTTTTCCTCTAAACAACAACCACAATAAACCTCTTCAGATGGGACATGTTTGGTAGAGAACCACATTTACACTCTCACTCTCTCTCTTTGTCTCTCTCTCTCTCTCTCTCTCTGTCTCTCTCTCTGTCTCTCTCTCTCTCGTCTAGTACTAATATACTGCCTTAACCCACCACATGGGTGATTAAACCTTTTTGCATTTTTCTAATTGTGAGTGCTGGTTCTGTGATTATACATTACAGTTTCTCTCTCTCTCTCTCTCTCTCTCTATATATATATAGAAAAGATTCCTCCTTATATATTGAAATGTACCTCTAGATTTTGGCTCCACCATAACATGGAGACCAATGAGGTTCATGTATCATCAAATAGATGACAATAGATGAGTTTTGCACACTTAACTCACAAACTTTTTTTTAACTCCAAATCGAAAAGAGATTACAATTCCTTACGTTACATATGCAAAATTAGATATTTCAAGCCTTTATTTGTTTTAATTTTGTTGATTATGGCTTACAGCTTATGAAAAGCCCAAAAATCTACATCTCACAAAATTAGAATATTACATGAAATCAATAAAAAAAGATTTTTAAATACAGAAATGTCAGCCCTCTGAAAATTATAATCATGCATATGTACTCAGTACTTGGTTTGGGCCCCTTTTGCACGAATTACTGCCTCAATGCGGCATGGCATGGATGGTATCAGTCTGTGGCACTGCTGAGGTGTTATTGAAGATCAGGTTGCTTCAATAGCGGCCTTCAGCCCTTCTGCATTGTTCGGTCTCATGTTTCTCATCTTTCTCTTGGCAGTGCCCCATAGATTCTCTATGGGGTTCAGGTCCAGCGAGTTTGCTGGCCAATTCAGCACAGTAATCCCACAGTCATTGAACCAGGTGTTGGTTCCTTTGGCAGTGTGTGCAGGTGCCAAGTCCTGCTGGAAATTGAAGTCACCATCTCCATAAAGCTTGTCTGCTGAAGGAAGAATGAAGTGCTCTAAAATGTCCTGGTAGACGACTCTGGACTTAATAAAGCACAGTGGACCAACACCAGCAGATGACATGGCTTCCCAAATCAACACAGGCTGTGGAAACATCACACTGGACTTCAAGCATCTTGGATTGTGTGCCTCTCCATTCTTCCTCCAGACTCTGGGACCTTGATTTCCAAATGAGAAGCAAAATTTTCTCTCAAAAGAGAGATTGTGTGCCTCTCCATTCTTCCTCCAGACTCTGGGACCTTGATTTCCAAATGAGAAGCAAAATTTTCTCTCAAAAGAGGATTTTCTTTCTTTAGCCCAGGTAAGACGCTTCTGACGTTGTTTGTTGTCCAGGAGCGGCTTGGCAAGAGGAATACGACATTTGAAGCCCATGTCCAGGATCCGTCTGTGTGTGTGCAGCTCCGCCACACTTTTTAATGGCCTTTTCCTGACAATCCTCTCCAGGCTGAGGTCATCCCTGCTACTTGTGCACCTTTTTCTACTACACTTTGCCTTTCCACTTAACTTTCTATTAATGTGCTTTGATACAGCACTTTGAGAACAGCCAACTTCCTTTGTAATTTCCTTTTGAGGCTTTCCCTCCTTGTGGAAGGTGTCAATGATGCTTTTCTGCAAAACTGTCAGGTCAGCAGTCTTCACCATGGTTGTGAATTCTACTGATCCAGACTGAGAGACCATTCAAGGCTTAGGAACCCTTTGCAGGTGTTAATTTGCTGATTAGAGTGTGACACTTTGGGCTCTATTTACTTACCTTCCTCATTCCCTGTGAACAAAGCTACATCAGGCTTGCTTATCATCGTAGCAAGCCTGGCATCTTCGTTGACAGTATTTACAAATACTCACCCCTCCTGCGAGGTCCCCCGATGAGCTGCCAGGTCCGCGCTAAACTTCATATTGTAATGATACTCCTATATGGACACTCCGGGTTACTCTGGGTTACTCTGGGGAGTACTGAAGTGGACCAAAAGAAGGAGGGAGCGATACCCCGGGATTACCCAGATGGTACCGAGGTGATCGCAAAGGATAGCGAGGGTGCCTGGGCCGGCTTCCGGTTTGCGGAGTCTTTCCTCCAGGTGGTTTTCACCAGAGCCCCTAGAGGGGGGGATGGACTTTAACGCCCCCTGTAGGTATGGTCGCTT
>WWET01001473.1:302304-331238 GCA_011038615.1 Limnodynastes dumerilii
GGAGACGTGGAGGAGGCCGTAGGAGGGCAACAACCCAGCAGCAGGACCGCTACCTCCGCCTTTGTGCAAGGAGGAACAGGAGGAGCACTGCCAGAGCCCTGCAAAATGACCTCCAGCAGGCCACAAATGTGCATGGGTCTGCTCAAATGGTCAGAAACAGACTCTATGAGGGTGGTATTAGGGCCCAACATTCACAGGTGGGGGTTGTGCTTACAGCCCAACACCGTGCAGGACGTTTGGCATTTGCCAGAGAACACCAAGATTGGCAAATTTGCCACTGAAATGTGATTGACTTGTAGTTACATTGTGTTGTTTAAGTGTTCCCTTTATTTTTTTGAGCAGTGTACTTTACTTTCACACATAGAAGTCACATACTGCATAGATTTCTGTTTAACATGGTATTACTCAGGTATACACTTACACCTAACATCACCTGGAAAATTCATGATATATTTTCAAGATAAATATACAGGATCTGATCCAGAGCTGCGCTTCTGTCTTTTTTTCAGACGGAAGTGCAGCAAAAATGAGCACTGTGCATGCCCAGATCGGGAGCGCGCACAGAAAGATGGGCGCAAGTGTACCCATCCGCCTATGTTAGCATCTGACCTGCCTGCGCAAAGAGAAAGGATATTTAAATGAGAAAAGGGGCGTTTTTCTTATTTAAATACTCTGTGCAGTGCAGTCCGGTAGCTGCTTAAAAAAACCCCAAAAAAAAAACCACACAGTTCCCCCCAAAATAAAAAATCTAAATAAACCCCTTACCCCAAGAACACACACACATCGCAATGAAAAATAAAAATCCCGTCCCGACTAGGCATGCTGATGATTGTAGAACTACAATCACCAGCATGCCCATGGATGCCAGGGCATGCTGGCACTTGGAGAACCACACGTGTCACCATGCCCTGCCAACCAGGGCCCGCAGCGCTTGTTAAATGTCCCCATTAAACAAAACAAAAAATCTAATATCTCAAAAAATGTCCAAAGTATATTTAAAAATATACTTACCTGCTCTGATGGGGGTCTGGCCTTGGCAACTTTTAATCCGGGGGGTGTCTTTCTGCTACGACGCAAACCATGTCCTGCAAGCAGGACAGTGTCAGAATTATCGTGAGAACGATATAGTAGAATATCTAAATAGTACGTTTTAGCGGATCCGCCTTGTGCATCCGCTAAAACTCTGGATCAGGGCCACAAACTTCCTAAATACATATGTGCAGTTTTCCTTATTACTTGAAGAAACTAAATAAATCTATTACATCTAGCCATTACCACATAGTAAGCAACACAATTTCATGTAAAAGATTAAACATTCTATGTTTTAAATTAGCTTATGTTAATCTATTGGCTCCTGACAAAGGTGCTCTTCCTCAGAACTGAAACATTGACTATAGCTTTGTAGGCTTCATTAAAATTACAGTTTATATTTCACAGGAGACTTGTCTGATGCTTTTTCTTTTTCTCAAGCACAATCTTGTCAAGATCTAATTTTTAGGTCATTGAGATGGATGGCAAAAGAGAACAGTTCACTGGGGATCTAAAAGCAGGACAAATGGTAATGTAAAGAGTCCTTTATAGGACCTCAACAAACTATTCCTTTTCTCTTTGGTCAATGAATTTTTCAACCATAGCAACTGCCAGCCTGGGGGAAACTTCTATAATGGAAGTTTCCACTGGTTAAACTACACAGAGACACTAAAACAGTTTATTTTCATTTACTAGTTTTATATAATAGAAAAAGAAAATTGCTTTTGGGAAAGGGTAACTATTTAGACCTGTTCCCAATAGTGACAGGCTCAAGTCGACTGTGGTTAGGGTTAGGCCTCAAGAAGAAGAAGGTTAGGGTTAGGGCTCAATGAGGTGAAGATTAGGGTTTGGGCCAAAGGGGAAGGTTAGGTTAAGCTGCAATAAACAGAGGGTTAGGTTAGGGGAGGGTTAGAATGAAGGGCTTGCTTATTGTAGTAGAAATCTTTGCGGCACCGCCGCTCTCAAGAATTGAGTTCATACACCTTTAGAACACATTCTCCTAATCTGCACTTGCAGAGCGTATATACACATGTAGCATCAGAGAGCTCACTGCTTTGTGCCCATATACCATGTGCTGGCATTAACTTCATTCAACCCTCAGCACTTGTGGAGTGAACATACCAAACCCTTCATTTCAGCATGCAAGTAAGGCACACGCAATGCACTTTAATCTGGATCGGGGCCAGTGTGGGAACGGCTCGCGGGTTTGTAGTTCATTGACTGGATTGTAAATGTGTTAGTGTCAAGTAGTGGAATGTTTTCCTTCAATGTTCCCCTGATAGTGAAAGTACTCACTGAATCAATTGGATCTAGTATTATGATTGAAAAGTTCCCTTGATATGTGCATATTTCCAAGTTGAGTGCTCCCGTGCAATCCCTTCAATGTATACGAATGAAAACCTAATCTTCCATTTTTAATCCTTGTTTGTATTTAGAGTCTAATATAAAGCACTTTGAATGAAGTCTTTTTATTTATATCCACAAATTCATCATTGCTTTATATCAGGGGAGGGAGAAAACACACATAGTGCAGCATTTATGTGATAATGTAAAATAATGTATTAGAATTAAAAATATATACATTAAAATAAATGATAATAAAAGAAATGACGTTCAAATAAATATATTAACTGAAGAAGTCCCTCAGTATTAGAGGAGCTCCATAACCAGATATAATGTTACAATTAATACAGTGGATAGAAAACCCTGGATAACGCCACTATGTTAGGTCTCTCTGATAAGATTAAGCTTCCCCTGTTGTGCCTGCTGTATATATAAGTATGCAGTGGCACTTCATTGGGTAATTGACAGTGCTGCTGTGCTATTTTAGTAGTGCCCTCACAGTCACACATGTGTGATTTTAAGCTGTGCACAACTGAGCTCAATCCAGACCATAGTATAAATGTGAGTGTTCTGAAGGGTGTTTCATTGGCATGTATGGGTGAAGGCATGTAGTGAATGAGAGTGGCTTTATGTACGCTTGCAGCTGCAAGGTGTCATGTCTAAGTGCACGACTTATCCCCATGGAAGCCAAATACATTGTTTTCAGTTTAGTTGTGACTGTGTATAGTAACTGTACATTGCTATGCAGTATGTTAATATATTACAAGTCATAAGCTCATACTTGCAAGTACATCTGATTCAGGAGTAGGTGCATCTTCATCTTATGGCTCACTCTGAGGTTGGAAGTTCATTTGCTATGCATGATGTTTTTGCAGCTTACAGTTCATGCATGCATGTGTCTTTGGATCAGGCATTAAATGACTAAATATGATAGCTGCTACTCTACAAACTAACAATTAGAATAAGGATATAATCATAGGCGTGCGCAGCCTATTTTAATAGGGTGTGCACCACTGGAGGGGCGGACCGCCCATTGGGTGTGTCCATCGTCGCCTATTGGGCGTGTCCATCATCGCCTATTGGGTGTATCTATCTCCCCCTTATTGGGCCTCAATGCAAGCTAAATAATATAGGGAATTTGGTTAATTTGGTTAGACCTATACAGTGCTGGTTTTTTTCCTTGTTTTGTTTATCATCCATAATCTCCCATTTCATCAGCTCCCCCTCCCCTTTATCAATTCTGTATACCCTCATCATCAGCCCCCCTCCTCATTCATCCGCTCCCCCTCCCCTTTATCATTTCTGTATACCCTCATCATCAGCTCCCCCTCCCCATTCATCAGCTTCCCCTCCCCTTTAAAAATACGTACGAACACAGGGAAAAGTTAGGGTAGGGTTCGGCGGGCGTAATAAAAAGAAGGTAAGGGGGTGTCGTGGGAGTGAAAGTTTTTACGTTGCAGCGGTAATACACTCCACTCTCATTCGTAGGTCTGGATCAGGCCCTATGTTTCTTTTTTTTTCTGGAAAATATGAGAATGGTAAAATATAATATAAAAAGTATAAAGCAAGTGGTGTCTGGTCATACTAATGTCACTAGGATAGCTAACTTACACTTAAAAAGAACTAAGCATACCATAGGGCTGCAGGGCCATAAACAGCAGGCAGGTTCAGGTACCTGGCAGTCAGGGGTTAATAGGTTTTTGCTAGGGGGTGGGTGGGATAGGATTGGGGGCGGTCTTAGTTAGGAGGGGTTAGGTATTAATAAAAGGGGTTGTAGTGTGGGAGTGGGGCACTCGCACTGAGGATTTTACCCTCTCTCCCTCCCTTTAAAGTATAAGAATGGTGTTATTTGTGTTAACTTTTTCTTTACAGACGGAACATGGTGGGGCAGTAGCAGTTGGAGAGTCAGCAAATAAGGTTTGGGGAATTGGATTGGGGGGAGCAGGGGTAGTCCAGTCTAATAGCAGCACAACCCTTGTTGCGAGAACATCATACCCCTAGCGGTTGGGTCCTGTAGCTGACCACCTTCCAGGCACTGGGGTGGTCTATTTTTAGACGGGTCGAGTGTCCTGCTGGAGGATTGGACGGGGGCGTCATTAAGACACCAGCCAGCAGCGTAAGATCGGCTTAAAAGGTTAGTGTAGGTGGGAGGGGGGAGGTAGTTTAATGTGCGAGCGTATTTTACCTTGCTTAGGCCGGCTGAAGTTAGGGTAGCCTTTACTAAGCACAGCGCATCGGCGTAGGTCTGGATCAGGCCCCTGGGACCTGGGGCCTGATCCAGACCTACACTGCCCACCGTAGTTACGGGGGGCGGATGCATAAGAACGGCATATTTGCAGTTCTGCACATGCGCCGGGCAGATGTTACCCAGCGTAATCCATGATTCAGGGTACACTGAATCATGCGTCCATAACTACAACATAGTTACGGACGAAGCGGGTGCTGACCCGTGACTACATTGTACTTATGGAAAGGTAGGCGGGGGGAAGGAGGGTAATTAGGCAGTGAGGGCAGGATAAGTTAGCACCTTTTTTCTGCTTCAATTCAGCCCCTGACTTGCTGTATAGACCTATATTCCCTGATGAAAATCGCTACAATAGTGATTGAAACGTTGGAACCTTTTCAATGATATTTCCATGAATAAATAACCTGCAAAGGATTTTTATGAAGCACACTTTAAAGACCATAAGTGCCTTTCTTTTCTGCATCTCTATCTACATTTATGAATGTGCACCAAGGCAATTTAATAAGTATTTGCAGTAGGAGTGCCAGGATACCAGGACATTTTATATATGTGTGTGTGTGTGTGTGTGTGTGTGTGTGTGTGTGTGTGTCAGAGTTGTTACTACAACTAGCCTCTTGTAGACATAGTACATAAATGGGGTTTGGACAACAAAGACTCAAAAATTCAAAATATTATTAAATAATTTTAGAAATTGCATTTTACATTTGTATTTATGTATATAAATTCTATTACTTTTTTTATTCTCCAAGCATTAATATTTTTGGTCATGTTAAACATTGTTCTATAATGTTCTGCCTTTGCTTTATTGAACAGCCCATATGTGAAGTAGGAAAAATGTATGTATGTATACAATTATGCTGATTATATAAGGTTTGTGGTTCCCACTTGAAATCTTTGAAGCATCTGAAGACTTGAGTATATGTGCTACTCAACTAATGAGTTTAATAATAAATGTGAGGTATATGTGGCACACCTGGTAAGCTTTGTTTTGATGAATACTATCTCACCCGCATATCATACACATTCATTTTTGTCTTATGTCAGTGAGTTTGGGGTAGATCACACCATAAATTTGTATATTCCGGCGCTCCACTCCCCCAGCTGCCTGTCCAATAGTGCAGGGGTCTACAACAAATAAACCCCGCAAATCTGTCCCTATAAAGGTCACCCCTTAGGGACTTTATACAAATCAAAACAAATCAGTCACTATTAAAGTCCTGGCGCTAGAAAAGAAAAATGGTAAATGGCAAGTGACTCTTATGATAGCATAATGAAAATTACACTAACTATAATGAATAAGGTTACATATTGATAAAAAAAAAAGTTGGGGGCATGAGAAAAATGTTTACCGAAAATGGGGTAGATCCAGAACTAAGTATGCAAGCATATTTACGCTAGCCGAAGACGTAAAAACGCTGTTTTGTATGTACTGTGCATGCGCGCGGCAGATGTTACGACCCTTAACTCTGAATGTACGTACCAGCCTAGTATCAACAGCAAAACTATGGACAAAGGGGCGTGCCAGCCCAGTTACACTCGGTATGAGAGTGTAATTGCCGAAAATGGGACTTCCAAAAAGTTCCTCTTCGAAAGTCCCATTTTCGAATACTTACCGCTTTTGCCTTTTTTTTAGCAAAAGGGTGAGTATGCCGTTTGGCATACTTTACCCATTCACTTTCGTAATTACCGTTGTCCTTCTGCCATCTGCGATATCCCTCCACTGCACCTCCAGGACCAGAAACAGATGAGTAACCTATCTGTGTGGGTTAGGGTTAGGGTCAGGCTGCATGGGAGGGAGGGTTAGGGTCAGACTGCGGTAGATGGAGAGTTAGGATCAGGCTGCAGGGGAGGGAGGGTTAGGGTCAGGCGGAGGATGACCCTAGTGATAGGGGAGGGTTAGGGTTAGAATTAGGGAAGGGACTATTTTTACTTACAATTTTGCAGATAGAGCTATCCGAGCTCCTTGAAATCCCAGCCAGTTCGCAACTAGCTGGGGAGGAATGGCCAATTCAAAGATCGGCCTTTCGGACCGGAGCCCCACACCCGTGCCAGCCATACGACACCCGTAATTACGCTTCGGAAGTGGGGTGAGCCATTTAAATCGTACAGTATAGGCGTTCTTAGGCGCATTAGCACGTTCAGCCAGTATGGACGTAAGTACTTACACTGTGTAAAGTTAAGGTAGGGTTCGCAAGTGTAAAACGGCCAAAGTACGTATGAACGAGGGGAGTGCCTAGGGGAGTGCATAGTAAATACGCTATGCGTTGAAACGTAATGGAAACGTAGCTCTGGATCTGGCCCTATGACTTTATCATGTAATATGCAACTTCTGAATATTTTTTTTGTATAGGCAAATCTGATTTGTTATTGCAGCGAAACTTCACCTTTCTCTTTAACATATCTGATAAAATTAACCAGGTTTATTTGACTCTGAGGGCGCATACCAAACTACATGCAAGCAATATTATAAATGCATATTTGTGCATTTTTATCATACATCTAATAGCCATGGATTCTATTACTGTGGAATTTATGGACATCCAGTTATTATTTCCATTGCCTAAAAACAGAATGTGTGTCCAACTGTGAACACATGGGCTGTGCTATGTTCCCAAACATTACAAAGAACTAAAACCTGTTGCCTAGCAATCCATGAGATTTGCTCCCACATACACAAAGAAATGACGTCTCCAACTCTACATAAACCTCCTCTCTAAAATCTAAACTGTAACAAGAAAGATTCAGAGTTCTCTTAATAAATGAACTTGGTAAATAACTAGTTAGTGTAAAGTAAGCTTATAATGTAAGTATTTGGTAAGTCAGATAATAATGTCTCACTTTCTCAACTATATTACTAATATACATTACACAGATATACAATAGCTTTTTTGCCACCCTTTTAAAAATACTTCCTAATCCCATACCCCCTGGTACAAGGTAGCTGTCATGTTTTAAGTACATTTAGCATATGTTTTTTTAAATAAATATATTCTTTATTAATGTATTTTTTATGCTTTGGAGAAGGTTTAGGATAGTTGTATTTGCAACTGAGTAGTTGTAAATGGGTGTGGGTCCCCGCTTAGAAAGTCTGATATTCGAAAAATCAGACTTCTCCCAGCCAGTCGATGAGGCATAGCAATCGATCCACTGAGCTCTGGAAGCTAAATTCAGCTAAATTGTAAGTAAAAATAGTCCCTTCCCTAATTCCAACCCTAACCCTCCCCTCTCAGTACCCTAACCCTAACCCTCCTTTCCTGGAACCCTGACCCTAACCCACCCTCCCCTGCAGCCTGATACTAACCCTCCCTCCCCTGCAGCCTGACCCTAATCTACCCTCCCCTGCAGCCTGACCCTAACCTTACCTCCCCTGCAGCCTGACCTTAACTCTAACCCTAATCCTAACCCTAACCCACACAGATAGTTTACTCACCTGTTCCTGGTCCGTAGATAGCAGCAACTGAGGCGCGGTGGAGGGATATCGCAGACGGCAGAAGGATAACGGTAATTGCGAAAGTGCCGAATGGCATACTCACCCATTCACTAAAAAAGTAGAAAGTGCTAAGTATTCGAAAATGGGGCTTTTGAAAAGAAACTTTCGGAAGTCCCATTTTCGTCAATTAGACTCTCGTACCGGAGAGTGTAACCGGTTATAAATTTGGTAGCTTCCTCCACTAAGGAAAATATTAACTCATCTATAGACATATAGAAGTTAATACCTTGGACACTATCCAAGATGGTTAGAGTGACAGAGGCCTTCCAGTAGTGTGGGATTAGAGACTTAGCAGCATTGCTTAGATGTTTTAGAAGTGACTTTTTGTAGCATGAGACAGGCATTTTAGAGAAGACAAGGAGCCAGGGGAGGTTAACATATTAGATCCAATGATCAGCTTGGACAGATAAAAATGTGATTCCATGTGGGGGACAAGCAATTGTGATGGAAGGCTGCTGCTTTATGGGCAGCAGTGTTTTGAGTTTTCCCTTTACTATTCTTTACTGAGACTATGAAAATACAAGCTTTTTCAATCCCCAGATATCTTGCCAACATATGGCTAGGCTTGTTCCCCCATCAATAATTTCTTTTTTTAGTCAAGGTGGATGGGGACAAGGAACATTTGGGGAGGGTCTCCAGAGAGTGTATTTTGTGGAAGAGGGCTTCCCTTTGAGCTTCTCTCTGCTTTTTGAGATAAGAACCCCATTTAATACACTGGCCTCTTATTACACACTTATAGTCTTCCTAAAGCACTACATTGTTCAAAGTAATGCAATTTAAAAGGACTTGTTCAAGTTGTTGATGAATCTTGGAGAATAAACTCATTGAGTCGCCACGTCCAAGTCTTCTGGGATGCTCTCTGAAGAGACCGCATGTACGCAATCTACATAACGAAACACTACGTAGATAGCGTAAAATAGTAACTACACATGCATAGCAGCTGTAAACAGATAGCTAGGCATGTATGTAAAAAAAATTTGGTGTTGTGAATCCGGTCCACTACCTCTAGGAGGTTGTGTAGAAGATGTCTTAAAAGAAGTAATCTAATCTCGAGCACATGTGATGTGTATGGGAGAAGAAGATGTAGTCTTTGTCAGTGAGGTGTGAAATTCTCCAGGTGTCCACAAGACAGTGTTCATGAAGGGCTCTCCTTACCATTCTGGTGCTTCGCTGCAACAAGATGGGTGATCCTGCAGATGAGTCTATCTGGACTACCAAGATGCCTTCCCAATGCAGCTTGAAATCCTCTAGAATCTGTGTGAGAAAGGTAGCTTTATTAGCATTTGGGAGCATATAGATTTACAAAGGTTAACGTCTGATCATAAATCCTCCCCATCACCAAAAGACCACTGCCATCTATTAATGCCAGTGACTGGACGGCTGGTTGATAAGAAAACAAAATGGCCACCCCTTTTGCCTTATTATGAGAACAGCATTTAGGGGCTGATTCAGAGATGCGATTGCGAAAAGATCGCAAATATACGCACCTTAGCCCCTTAGTTACTAAGGTAACTTAGGAGGGTAAACTGTTTCTTGGGAATTTTGAGACCTTTTATATTCAAGAAAAGAAGAGAGATGTGTTGAGGTGTATGTGTAGTCCAGCAGTCATAAGTGTAGTGGTCTAGGAGCTAAACATTTCTCAGAGACTGTAAGAAACCAGGATTAGGGAATGACACATGAGGAGAGGTGAGAGGAGAGGATGAGAATAAAACATTAAAACTTGCGTAAGTACTACAGTGCAGGGTAAGAGGTCCCAGAGGAGTGGAGAGGTTGTAGTGAGTACCTGCCTTGGTGGGAATGACAGACACCTCTTTTTCCACTTAAGCAACTTCAATGAAAAAAGGAAACCAACAGAACAATCAACTAACTGGACATTGACTAAAACAAATAAGAGACACATTTTAAACATTTACAACTATGTGGCTCCTAAAGAGTGACCTAGGGAGAATAGATGATGAGCTTGAATGCTTGCAGCGTGAGCATCTCTTGAATATAATTCTGGATTCAGAAATGTAACAATAATATGCTTGAAGTAAAATCAGAGATATGGAAAGTTGGTCTGAGTCAGGTCTCATTCAGTTCAATTAGTTCTTGGTTGGGTTAGAACTTCTGCCTATCTCTTCTGATGGGTCTCAGGGTGATTCGCACTGCAGTATAAGTGAATGAACGGACCTTGTCTCTGCTCTTCTATTGCAGCAGGAGAGAGACAGGGCCCGTTTGCTCATTTCCTATATACACAGCTATGTGTGCTATGTGCTCCAGTCTAGAGGAAGGAGGGGGAATGGGGGTATCACTGGACAGACAGAAAAGTCAAAAGAGAGGTGAGTGACTTTTAAACTGACGCACTAAACAGTCCTCTTTTTTGTAATGTTTGTTTTCGTTTATAAGTATGTGCTACCATTATGTGTTGCATTGAAATTATCAAAGGTATCCAGTTTGGACTATTGACATAAGCAATATTTTCTGTTTATGACAGATACCATTTTATAAACTTAAATGAGCCTGATTCATAGATAAGAAGGAAATAAGTACCTGCAGATTTACAAAACTATGCACCTAAGTTGCAAGTCAACTCCCATGACACTCCCTTGTTCTTACTGATCTTTGCTTTGTTCATTTTGTTTTGGTAAGATATAAATGGTGGGTAAATGGGAAGTATTGTAAATATAAGCCGTAACATTGTACTTTTTATTATGTTGTGCCATGAGCATATCGGTAACAAAATGTTATAAAAATATTCCGCTACCAGACACTTGCAGGGTGCAATTGCTCATGGGAGGGGGAAAAGCATGGAAATCTAATAGTACAGTTGTGCCATATGCACACTGCCCTATCCAGACTTCCCATCTGAACCCATTTTAAGTAAAGACTGATTAGAGATCTTAAGGTTGGAGTCATCCAACAGAACTTTGTGCAAAAGAGGGGAGCGGCCTGCCAATTGCCTACATGCATAGCTATGATCTATGTAGCTGTTTGAATAATTAGATATTTCTCACTCCATGATCAGTATGGTTTAATCTATGCATCATCCCAACAACTGGGATCGTCCTTAGTGCCAGAACAATGGTTGTTAACCTTCTATCTTACGGGCTACACAGAATTGCTGTATTTGTCCCTACTGAGGCTTTGACTTAGTAGAATTAATTATGTGTCCTTTCCCAGCTGCATCCTTTTCAGAAATATTTCAGTTTCAGCAAAAAATGGGACCATGGGCCTGATCCTGAGCTACGGCCGCCGCCGCTAGTACGGCGGCCGCAGCTCCAATGGGTTGTTCCGTCTACAAAGATAAAACACAGTTTTAGTAAATATGAACGAAAACATACATTAAATAGGGACAAGCTCTGTGTGTTTGTGTTTATTAAATGTGTGTGTACAGTGGAATATTTTAAATGTAAGGAAAGCCCGCAAAAGCGTGAAACTCGCATAACAGTGCACGCGCTCGCGTGCGTGCGCTTGCGTTCACATTTTCTTGCACTTTTGCGGTCTTTGGGCCTGATCCAGATCAACGATGTAGCGCTGAGCGTGCTATTGCTCAGCGTTACATCGCTGACTCCCCCCTGGCACTCCCCCTGTGCGGGCGTATGGCCCCTTCCTTACGCCGGGCGAAGCTAGGGTAGCCTTCACCCGGCGTAAGGAAGGGGCCATACGCCCGCACAGGGGGAGTGCCAGGGGGGAGTCAGCGATGTAATGCTGAGCGTTAGCACGCTCAGCGCTACATCGTTGTTCTGGATCAGGCCCCATGTCACTTAGCAAAAATATTTAGGGGTGCCATTCCCTTATTTTGCCATGAGCGCTTACACCCTAGATACACCCCTGAGGATGCAAACATGTATGTGAGCTATTTTCAGCGTAGCCAAACAGCACATGCAATTTATGTGTGGTTAGAATTATATTTCTGATACTGGTACTAACCTTAGTATTGTGACTTCTAGTGTGATTATTGTTAAACTGGAGTGCTGTCTCCTCCTCTAATGAGAGTGGCTATGACATCAACACTTGGCTGATGCAACTGAGCATGTCTATTCTTGCCATCTAGCTCCGTATATAAAGTGCTTTATGGAGGTCCAGTACTGTTACTACCTCCCAACATTTGAGAATTGGAAAGAGGGACAAAATTTTGTGACATGGTAGATGGGGGGGGGTGTCTTGTACCTCCCAGTGGGCGTGTCTGGGGAAAGTGGGTGTGTCTTGCACCACGGCTTGTCTACCCCTTATTATTATGCCCAGCCATCCATATGTGCCCCTTTATTATCTGTTCAGCCATCCTTATCTGCCCCTTTATTATTTGTCCAGCTATCCATATCTGCCCCTTTATTATTTGTCCAGCCATCCATATCTGCCCCTTATTAAAATATCCAGCCATCCATGTCTTCCACTTTATTATTATGCCCAGCCATCCATATCTCCCCATTATTATTATGCCCAGCCATCCTTATTTGCCCCTTTATTATTATGCCCAGCCATTCATATCTACCCCTTATTATTATGCCCAGCCATCCATATCTGCCCCTTATTAAATTATCTAGCCATCCATATCTGCACCGTACAATTATGTCCAGCGATCCATGTATGTCCCTTATATTTATGTCCAGCAATCCATATATATTCCTTTTATTATTTATTTTCTCTTACTTACCTTTTGGTGTCTTCTCCCTTCCTCCGCGGCGCTGTCTCTCCTTCTCTCCCTCTCCGATGACTGCAGTCACCTGGCGCGGAAGTACAGGTAATACAGGGCTCCTACGGGAGCCCTGTAGGACCAAATCTCTTTTCTAGAATACCAGTAACAGGTTTGGTCTTACAGGGCTCCTGTAGGAGCCCTGTATTTCCTGTACTGTGCTGGAAAAGCCCAGCCGCATATACAGCGGCAGGGCTTTACAAAAACAACAAAAAAAAAACAACCAAAAACAACTTTGTCAAATTGTGAGGCGGGCAGGACAGTGGGACAGTCCCCCAAAAACGGGACTGTCCCGCTTGAATCGGGACAGTTGGGAGGTAATTACTGAGTGTGATTACTGAGAGACTGTTAGCAGTGTGTTTTCCCTCACAGTGAAAAAACTGTCTGTTACTACAGTGTGTGCTGTGTATACCACATACAGTCTGTATCTTGCTTATATCATCTGCTATTGTGTATACTGTATAAACCCTGTGGGATCCTGTATCCTGTTATACTGTCTTACTGCTGAAGTGCCTCTCTGTTGTTTCATTATATCTGTTGTCTTTTTTATTAGTGTTATATTTTAATATTATACCTCCATATCATTGCAATGTTATATATTCAAATGAGTTTAATAATTCTCTCCATCTTTTCACTTTCCATTCTTCACTTATAATTTAGCATTATCTCTTTCTTCCACTACAATATGCTGTGCTTGCATAAAACTGACAGAAAATTGGCAATTCAAAGAGCTATAGAAAAATACAGTACAATACTCTTTGAGCACAATATAGGGCAATCCATATCGGTGGGAGTCACCACTATGAAAATGCTATTTTAGAAATAGACACAGCCAAAAGCTAATTTTCTGTTGCCTCAATTTAAAAAAAAAATTGGGATATTTAGAATTATTATTTTTATGAATGGGTAGATATGCCAACCGGCATATTTACGCATTCATTATTCAAAAACGCCGCTGCAGACCCGTCACACCTGCAAAAGACCTGCTGCACCGACCGGAGGTGAGTATGACTCTGGGGAGTTTTAGGGTTAGGGTGTGGGGAGGGTAGACTTAGAGTTAGGCTGCAGGGAGAGGAGTCTTAAGGTTAGGCTGCGGAGAAGGTGAGGTTAGGGTCAGGCTGCAGGGAAGGGAAGGTTAGGGTAATATATGGGTAGGGTTAGGTTTAGGATTAGGAAAGGTTGGGGTTAGAGTCATACTTATCATTCACCACTGACTGTTCATCCTTTTGCCTCGGTGATGCAGAAGCAATCAATTTTCCAGGCACTTCGGAAAAGGCTGGAAGAGAATGGAAAAGTGCCGTTCACAGTGGCGACCCACACCCAATCAATAGTATACTATTGTTATGCATCAGACTCATCAGCAGTCCATAAACACTTCAATACAATACCAGACCGAAAGTGCAGGGCCCAGATCCTGACTTAAGTACGACAGGGGACTTACACAAGTCATTTGCGTAAGTCCCCTGTCTCGGAACATCTGCGCATGTGTGTGCCAGTTGTGCTGCGTACGTACTAACTGACGTACGTAACTAAGTTACATATGACAGTAAGTATGCAGAAGCAGACCCTTCATGTACGATGGTCGTATGGCGGGGATATCCATGTAAATTAGGATTGGGGGAGGGGCGGGAAAGCCCCGTTACGACTAGGTCTTTGGCAGTATGTCCACAGACATAGTCGTAAAACTTAAGGTAGCAATATGCACTCCCCGCTACAGGTGTATAACTACAGACCCTGCATGCATGTAAAGCACGCAGGGGTCTGGATCTAAGCCATAGCCATAGTTAAGCTGGGTACACGTATGTCTGTGCATCTGCATTGGGGCCAATGATTGTAACCTAGGATAAAAGTTTATATGGTAGTATATGTAAGAACTTTTATATACCCACTATGGTAAGCCTTTATTTCTCCCAAATAACTGTGGGAGTCAAATGTGTGTGCACCATCTTCAATATAAAAATCCTGCAACTGCAGACCTATTTGAAGAAAAATGTGTATTTTTTGTATCTTTACGTTATGTATTCATGCTGCCCTAAGAGTCTCAGCAAGTTACATCTAACACAGATCCCTAACATTACTTTTTAGTACTTGTCCATAACTGACATCTACCAAAGTAAAAAAGTTTATTTACAAATTCACCCCTGATCTGAGGTTCTCTATACTGTTTTCACTCCCACACTTATTAATGCTCAAATCTCTTTCCTTTTTTTGTGCAAGCACTAATCAAAAGCCACCAAAATAATTCAATGAACTTCTTTAGACCTCACAGACACTGGTTCAAAAAACACCATTGTTTTCAATTACAGACCAACCCATCAGCAGGTATTTATATGATGTCAATCCCCACTAAAAAAAATCTGTTTTCTGAAATTGGGACATCCGAAAGTTCCTTTTCGGATGTCCCTATTTTGAATTAAGCAGATTTTCTATTTTTTTTTATGAATGGGTGAGTTCTGCATACTTAACCCATTCACTTTCGCACTTACCAATATCCCTCCGCCGTCTGCGATATCCCTCTGCCGCACCTCTGCCGCTGCTATCGCCGGACCAGGAACAGGTGAGTAAACTATCTGTGCGGGGGGTAGGGAGGGTTAGGGTCAGACTGCAGGGGAAGGAGGGTTAGGGTCAGGCTGCAATTAAGGGAGGGTTAGGACCAGGCTGCCAGGAAGGGAGGGTTAGGGTAAGAATTAGGGAATGGAGTGGGGGACTATTTTTTTTACTACTTTTGGGACCACAGAGCTTTCATTGCTCCGTGGATCGATTGCTATGCCTCATCGGCATAGCAATCGAAATCACAGCCAGTTCTCAACTGGCTGGGGAAAAACGGTCGATTCGAAAATTGGCCATTCGCACCGGAGCCCCACACCCTTTATACAGTATGTCCTTGATTACCTGGCAAGCCTAAGCTCACAGAAGTCCAGAAGAGTAATGAGTTATATGGATATCTGCTGGGAATTTCCAGGAGTTTAGGCAACTATGAATAAAAATTGTACATATGTCTTATAACTGTGAGACCTTGACAAGAGGACAATTTTCGCTATGGAGGCTGCTCAGAGCAACAGGAGTGAAGGAGAAAATCTGCATTTTGATAAATTATTATTTGTAATGGGAAAGGTAAAATTAATAGAAATGCTTTGCATGCAGGGGAAGTAGTTTGCTTTTCCTTATAACACACAAATACTGAATAGATTCATTTTTAAAGTTGAACTAGGAATCACATCCCAATGAACATTTACAATTGAAATGCTCATGCATTTTAACATGGTATTGTTAATGTAATAATTTTCTCCTTTCTTGTTCAGTTATGAAAATGGCCCTTGTATGTGTATGTCTAGTATGAAGGGAATGGTATAGACCAGCTTGAGGGCAGCTTAGCACTTAGAACACATTATGCTTACCCTTAGGAACCAGAATAAAAAAATAAACTTATTCTATAAAAGATTAATCATTATTATAATTATTTATATTAACGATGATCTATTATTTTCCTTAAATTCTTATATATTGTCACCCCCTATTAAGTAATTAGTAACCAGAGCCGTAGCTAGAAATTTTTATGCCAGGGGCAAAAAGGAAATTGCGCCCCCATCCATGAATTAATAACCAGTTTAACATTGAAAATGAACTTACTAGCGCCCCACTTTGAATTTGCGCCCTGTGCGACCGCCCCTATCGCACACCCCTAGTTACGGCCCTGTTAGTAACTTCTTGGCTGGCTGGTCCAGGCAAATACTCTAACAACCATGTGTCATCAAACAGTACATAAAATAGTTCATTCATAAAAGCACCAGATAAAATATAAAAATTTAACAATCATGAAATTATATGTATATATACACATAAGCCTTAGGTTGTGTGAATGATCGTTATGGTAAGTCTTATTCAGTCCATAGATCCTAAATTCTAATATAAATCTGCACATCCAATATACTAATTCCTTCTGAATATTGGTTAGTACCAGACCATATGATAAAGTATATTGTGCACAAATGCCTCTAGTATCACACTGAAGTGAAGTTGGAGACCGCTCACCCCACGAGCAGGCTATCAACGGCAGGGCACTCCTCACTACTAGCAATCAGTTCCAGGTATTCACGTTTTTTTTTAAAATTCCTTTCTTATGGTGATGTTTTTATGAGAAGTCCATGTGGTTCTCTCCTTGTCATATTCTAGAGTGTTGTTGTGACGGCCAGACAGTTAGCTATTTTTGGTAGAGCTGCCCTGAACTTTTATACATTTTTATATGTATGCAGTTGGAAGCAGTGTATTTAATTCTGTGGCTTGCAACAAGTGTGACTTATACAGCCACACACAATAATCTTAGGAACCAGCATTTGGTCGATAGCAGATTGTAAAACCCAGTTTAATATTATCTGGTCCACCTCTCTCTGCTTAATGTTGAGATCCACAGCAATGTGAAGCTGTGGGTGGAGCTTGATCAAATATTGTTCTGCAGATTAGTACATTGTGGATCAGCCTCTTCCCTGTGATGTTATCTAGAGCAACGTGCAGTGGGAGTTGTTCAGTATTTGGGCCATCAAGCCCCCTGGAGCCTGACAGTTGGATCTTTTCCCTGGAATCTCCTGGAGAAAAAAATTTCCAAGTGTGATACACATTAAATCTGGCCATACACTAAAATGGACTAAAAAGTCTTCTCTTGTTTCTAACTTGTTTTTAACTTAAGTGTATTACTTAACTGAAGTTTTATGGGCCAGACATACTACGTAGTTTATATATTTAGCATTGCATTCATACTGTAATGCTTGGTGAAAATGTGTCTGTGTGTGGGCTGCATATAAATAAATCATACATATATTATTGACTCTGCTGTTCCCACCTCCCTGGTTGCCAAGGTGTATTATTTATTTCTTATGCTGTAGATTTTACTGCAATGAGTTTTCATTTACTCATAACACTGACAGAGAAATGAGGCCTCTTCTATTATCTGTATCATTCACAGCTACATGGTTTTATTCACAGACACGTCTGGGGCTCATTACTCTGCAGTACAAGCTCATTCATCATTCTCACTGCTGGCATAACGTGCATGTGCACTGCATGGGGAAATCACCAGCAAACTATCTACTTATTGCTCAGTATTTTAGCTGATGAGAGTCAAATGTGTCACATTATATAGTACAATATTATTTTCTTTTTACTTCTCTATCTTCATCCCATTAAGTGAGGAAACAAATATGTATAGTATAAAACCATGATAACTTCACAGCTACAATAGTCCCTTCTGGATCAGTTTGTTCAGTAATGAATCAAATAATCAGTGGTGCTTCTGCTTCAAGTTCAGAATCCCGCTTCAGCTAGGGCATAACGTCACAGTCACTGTCACGCTGACCTTCCACGCCTGATTCTATTTCAGTAATAAAGGTATTTTGGTGAGATCATTATTGGGAGAAATGACGTTTCTTCATTTCTTTGCATCAGACTAATAGTACAATATTCGAAAAATGTGAGATATTTTTAGGCATGTAGCTGTGTTGTTAACATGTTTGTAAACCTCTCTATGTATATTATATATGTTATTGTAACATACAAACAGTACTGTGAGATAGCACTTAAAGGAGATCTGCAAAAGCTGAATGATGTTTATGTAAATATACCACCCCAACCATGCAAATAGCAATCCATGGTACATAAATAATTCAAGGCTATGCTGGTTTTGTGTTGCATATCAGTCTTTATTCCTTTTACATTTGGACATATTGAGCACAGAATACTGTTGTGAACAAGGATTTTCTTTTTCTATTGCCTTTTTTTCTCTCACAGTACTACTGTGTTTTCAAGCTGCTTCAGCTGTTGTCCACTCCGTGCCTGTCAAAAATGTCCTCCTTCTGTTCTTTTTTTTTTTTTCTTGAAATTTTGAAGCTGAAAAGAACTCAACACCCTGCTGCCTTTAGACTAACGTTGCTACAGCAACAAAACATGTCTCTCTAAATTAGCACATTTTCTCTCTGCCTCATTTTTCTATTCTCCTGAACCCCCTCTTTTCACTCATCCCAGACTTTAGGGAAACATTTTATCTTTGTAATATAGCCCAATATCCAGGGATCGCAGCGATTATAGCCTACTACTGTGAGATTGGCCACATTATACTAGTTTATGTGGCGGGAGATTACCCTTTTACAAATTGTGTTATAATTATTCATATTACTATATGGGATGAAGACAGTCTATTAACTGAAGCGGTTCTTACAGTATTACCTGCTGTTGCTATTGAAAATAACTGGGCATTAAAATGATCTACCTACCTTTTACAATAATAGCCACAGGCCACCATAGCTGTATCATTTTGAGGAATAACAAGGGTGGAAGGGGGGCTGTGGCTACCCAAAATCCGTCCTTGTCCTTTACTATCAAAAAGCCTTCATGTATTACTTACTTTTATGTTTTAGAAAGTCTCCGTAACAGGGACCAAACCATTCTATTTTTTTATTACTGGCTTCGGGCTCTGTTGCAATGACTATCTAAAATTTCTCCCAGAAATGCACTGTGTGACATTGGGCCTGATCCAGAGCAACGCTCGCAAGCGAGCGTACGACGAGCGTATGCGAATTTTCGGCCAAAAATTCGCAATGCGCATGCCCAGTATGACAGCTTCCGGTCGCCCGAGCGTCATGAGCGAATAGCGGGCGTATCGTTAGCGTATTTTTCGCTCGCTGGGCGTATTTTTTTTACGATGGTCGGCTGGGCGCCCGTTTTACTACTGGGAGGCAGGGTTAGTCATTTAAATTGTACAGTATGGGCGTGCTAAGCGTATTTTCTCAGCGTATTTTCTGCGAATTTTCGTACGGCCGACGGTCGTACCCAGTGTAGGGTATAGCCGCCGTAAGCAGGGACTTTACTATGGGAGTGTTAGGGGCGTGTAGGTTGATACGCCCGAGCGAACGTTCGCATTCGCCCGTTGTGCAAATTTTCGTAGCGCTGGATCAGGCCCATTGTGACACTGATGCCGTGCTGCCTGGCCCCCTGCTCTCCAAGTAGCCCTGCAGTGAGGAAAACAGCAATCAAGGCACTGCAACCATGACACTACACCTGCACATGTAAGAGGTGAAAACATCCATTTCTTATAAACAGCCCAGCCAGGGCTGGTGCTAGGGTGTTCAGCGCCCCCTTGCGAACTTCAATTTTTACATTTAACACCAGTGACCATCCTAGATCATAGCAAGTATGTAAGCATCAAAAAAACCCAATCTTGTAACCACAATAAAAGTGGTTACAAGATTGTAACTAAAACAGTGTCCTAGTGTACTAATTCCCACTTCATCCTACAAACCGCCACATAATACAGATTATATATCTTATAATTCATGTATCTCCAGCTCCCAGTATTATAAATCTTATAAATCAAGTCTCTCCAGATCTCAGTATCCCCCATCATGTGTTGCAGCACCCAGAATCCCCATTAATTTCTATCCAGCTCTCAGTATTCCCAATAATGTTACTCCAGCCCCCAATTATTCCCAATCATGTGTTTCCAGTCCCCCAGTATTCCCAATCATGTGTATCCAGCCACCCAGTATCCCCAATTATGTCACTCCAGCTTCCAGTATCCCTTATCATGTCACTTAAGCCCCCCAGTATTCCCAATCATGTCACTCCAACACCCCAGTATTCCAAATCATGTCTCCCCAGATCTTATAATCCCCTATTGTATGTCTCCAACTCCCTGTATCTCCCATTGTGTCTCCCCAGCGCTCAGTATCCTCCATCATGTGTCTCCATTCCCAGTGTTCTCAATCATGTCACTGCAGCTCCCAGTATCCCCAATCATGTCACTCCAGCCCCCCAGTATTCCCAATTATGTGTCTCAAACCCCTTGGTATCCCCAATCATGTCACTTCAGCTCCTAGTATCCCCAATCATGTCACTCCAGCCTTCCTCCAGTACCACCAATCATTTCTCTCCAGCCCCCCCAGTATCCCCAATCATGTGTCTCCAGGCCCCCAGTATTCCCAATAATGTCTCCAGCTCCTAGTATTCCAAATCATGTCACTGCAGCTTCCAATATTCCCATTTTGACTTACTTTGAAGTCTTCCCTCCTTCCTGCTCTCCTGCCCTTCCTGCTCTCCTCCGCGGTGGGCTCTGACCTTAGGTCACTCCAGCATCATTCAAAAATTGCACAGCAGGGGTAGACTCTGGTTCACTCTACCTCTGCCTGTCACACAGGCATAGCAGAAGTGAACGTATGCCACTTAAACGTTGTAAGGTACCAGAGTGTTGAGAGCACACGTTACATTGTTTAACAGCGGTGTCCAGTTAGGGGTCAGAAAAGCGCTGCTGGGCAGGCAGTGGGGGAATGAGCACCTGTCCAACCTGGCGCTGACCTGCACTGCATTCCTCCGCTTACCACATTGCGCCGGCCCTGAGCCCAGCAACTAAAAACTAATCTATCATTGAGCAAGTTTACAACTTGTAAACTTGCTTATTGCTTTAATTGTCTTTGTCTATGGCCAAGTAGCAGGTAACAGTTTTAATCATTTTTGGTCTGCATTAGTTATAGTTAATATTAAATAACAAAAATGTCCTGCTCCAGAGACATACATACATACATACATACATATATACAGTACATATATGTGTATATATATATATATATATATATATATATATATATATATATACACACGCACACACACACACACACACAACTGGCACAACTGCAATATATCTATATGCTGCAAATGTGTGTATTAGTATAATTTTTTCCCCTTATAAGGCCAGATCCAGCCAGAAAGTGCATGCACAGTGCATATAAACTCCATATGGAACACAGCCACTTGATGCTGCGTTCGGCTAAAAGTTCCAGTCTCCTATTGGAAGGCGGACCCACTCACCATGCATACGAGGTACACATGTTCTGTGGGAATAGGCATTTAAATTATACAATAAGGGTTTGTAATACATTACTCCAAGTCACAAATTTTCTACTCAAAATCAAGTTTTATTTCCTGTCTTACAAGCGCTCAATGTGGCCACCACCTGCTGCGTGGGCAACATCAATGTAATAAGAGAATTTCTCCCAGATGCGTATCAGCATATCACAATCCATTGAGCTGATTGCTGTTATTTGATGTTTAAGGTCATCAGGCCGGATCCAGACCTACGTTCCCCTTACGTTTCAACGCGTAGCGTATTTATGCTAGCGTAATAACTATGCACTCCCCTCGCTCGTACGTACTTTGACCATTTTACGCTTTCCAAACCCTACTTTAACTTTTCAAAGTGTAACTACTGGCGGTCGTAATGGCTGCACGTACGTAAGTGCCTAAGCACGCCCATACTGTACGATTGAAATACCTCACCCCGCCTCTGAAGCATAATTATGGGTATCGTATGGCTGTCACGCCCCTTTGTTTGTAGTTACGCTGTTGATACTAGGCTGGTATGTACGTTCAGAGTTACGTGCTGTAACATCTGCCGCGTGCATGTACAGTACATACAAAACAGCATTATTACGTCTCCGGCTAGTGTAAATATGCTAGTGGACGTAGCTCTGGATCTGGCCCATCGAGGTTAGTGGGTAGCGGTGGAACATAAATCAGTGAGGTCTGGGGATCTCGCAGACAAAGTACAAAGAGCAAGGTCTTGGGCCCCCTTCCGACTAATCCATCGCTGAGACACTTTTTTATTCAAAAAAGCTCAAACCATCAGGTGCCAATGGGGTGTTGCTCCATCTTGTTTAAAAATTAAGTCATGTGAATCTGCTTGCAGTAAAGTGAAGAGCCAGTTTTGGAGCATATTGAGATATGTCCAATGTTTTTCTCGAAGAAAACAGGACCATAAACCTTATCCTGAGACACAGGTGGAAGATGCCCACTTTAGGGGAATCTCTTTCATTCTCAACTGTTTCATGTGTTTGCTCTGTTACCCAAATACGCTCATTGTGACGACTGACTGTGTTGCTCAAGTGAAAAGTCGCTTCATCACTAAAAATTAAACGTGAAATAAAGCTTTCATTTTCCATTATCTCCAGTATCGAATCTCAAAATTCCATCAGCTTCCTCTTGTTGTCATTAGTAAGTGCCTGAATGAGGCGCAGTCTGTATGGTTTCAAATGTAGGCGTCTTCTTAAAACACACCAGATAGTGGATTGAGGAATCGTAACCTCACGGCTAACTCGATTTGTGGACTTCTATGGGCTCTGCTCAAACACAGCACAGATTCTCACCACTTTTTCCTGCAAAATTTGCAGTCGTCTTGGACTTTTTCCTTTACACAGACACCAGTTTTCTTGAAACCGTCGAAACCACCGTCGAATGTCCTTAGCCGAAGGTTGCTTTTCAGCTGTCCTCTTTGAATAAGAGACATTTTTTTTTATGAACGGGTGAGTATGCGATCAGCGATAGACCACTTTGTATCAGCACTTATGCACCTTAATGCTTTAAGCTGCTTTAAGGATAATTTATTAAAATAGTCATGTGTTAAAAAGTGGAAATCATCAAGTTCTAAATCAACAGTAGACAACACCAACTTTTTTATGTGCATTTGTGACATTAAATATAGTACTGCAGATATAATGTTTTTATTATTATAATAGAGCTGACTTATGTATACAATATACATAAGTCAGCCTTGTATAGGTACTGCGCATGCGTAGCACAGCCATAAGGGCCCTTGCGTACAATCCTCTGTGCAGAATTTTTAAGGTAGGGTCCAGTGCATGGATCCCCAATGAGCACGTAGGAGAGCAGGGAGAGTGCGGTATTGTGGATTAGAAATCTCATACGTTAGCATGCAGTTTAGAGGCTACGTTCAGATTCAGATTCCTTCTAAATCTGGATCAGGCCCATAATAAGAAGACCATGTGTTCTAGCAAAAAGCATCTGCTTTAATTTCATTGTGATCACCATCCAAGATTAGTGGGGAAAGAATAGTGTATATTATATGAAAATTTTTATTGGCAAACAGAACTTGTGATATCAAAAATCATAATGTTAGGTACTTTATGATTTCATTTGTCTATTTACACTAAATGAACTATATGAATTCTATTAATGAATGAGCTAAAAATATATAATGAACTATCCTTAGATATAGGCCCATTCACCTAGGGCACAGTGTCTGCTGGTCTGCGCTGGTTTGAATGAGGAGGGACTATACAGGGACAGAGCAGTTAGTGCACTGATCTGGTGTCCTGGGGCGCACAGGAGCTCAATGCTGCACTAACTGGTTAATTGTTTAATGGTTTCTGCAGTTAATTGCCAGATCAAAATTGAAGTTCTTTGCGGTGACGTCATGATTGCGTGTGGTGTTCCCAATGATGAACTGGAGAACGCAAAACGGAGTGGAGCTGGAGAGTTCAGTTGGTCAAAAGAACATGTGGCCTTGACAGGGCGGGGAAGAGGGTGCATGCTGGTGGGGTACATTAATATTTTTATTTTGGTCTGGTAATGGGGAGAAATTTTAAAATATTGTGAATATGATTAATTTCATGTTAAGTTAAGGCAGAAATTTTATTTATTTAATTATTTAATTATTTAGTTGTATGATTAATTGTATGTTTGTACTAGTTTGGGAGGGATAGCTTTATTTATTAAGTTATAGTAACATAAGAACATGTGATCAGGAAATATGTGATGCTCCATTCATCCACAACAGGAAGAGAGGAGAGGGGGGTAGATAGGGAGGGATTTAGGTAACGTGGGAGAGTTTCGGTCCAGTGCAGTGGGAAATCTTTTTTCTATATACTTCAACTGAACTGCAAAGAAGTGAAAAGACAGGTGTACAATTTTATATAGGGGGCACCAGCACAAGATATGCCCAGGACACCAAACTGATCAGACAAGCTCTACTCCCATCAAAATGTTGCTAACAGACTTGTGTTTGAGTATTATAGCTATGCTCTCAAGCTAAGGAAAATGCATGCAACCTTAAAAAGCATCTGTGGATACTAAACTACAGCTTCTCTGCAGGTATTTACTTTAGCCCACAAAGGCTCTTTGGAGATGGCATTTAAGAATCTATATACAACTGATGCTATTACTGAACCTTTATGGGCCCACAGTAACACTTTGAAGGGTTAGGAAAGTTTCTAGGTAGGTACAACTTTCCCCAATTAATTTTGCCAGCTCAATAACTCACCTCTATTCAATTGCCAATGCGGCTCAGAGAGTTCATTTCACCTCTGAACAGAATACAATATTGGAGCCCTAGAATGCCCTTAAAATGTGCAGCATTATAATGCTTCAGTGTATCCCAGTGCTGGGCATCACACAGCAGGAGCTCATTAAGTGCTATACTGACTGCATACACAGCACTATTCTTCTCCTAAAGAATATGGCAAATACTAACAGGGCCCAGGAACAGTAAAAATAACTAAAGAGGGCTCTGTAATGGCTGCTAGTCTCTGTCTTTATCTTCCTTCCCACTTGTAAATTTGTACATCTTTGTATAATCTGGCTTTCAACAGTGCTTACCTGCTTGACTGCTTCTTTTTAACATACACATTAACTTAATATTGAAGTTTGTGGTGCGTTCTGAACAATAGACTGAGCTTTATATATATTTGTATAATGAATTGTGTATCTGTGTAGATATTTGGAATGCTAGCAGAGTGTCTGTAGAAATGTGAAATGTTTAAAAGGGGTTTGCATCTGTGGAGAGTTTCAAAACCAGGAGCAGAATCAGATCTCCTGAGAACAGGAGTTGGCAGTAGGACAGCAGCATGGCATTGACGAAATAACAGTTTCCATAGCAGCAGTATGAAAAACATCTTCTGCTTCTTCGTCTCCTTTGAGATATATAGAGTTTACTCAAAGACTAGACCATAAGTAATATGTATATTGCCTATCTATCTATCTATCTATCTATCTATCTATCTATCTATCTATCTATCTATCTATCTAGGAAGGCATTGCTTAAATTGAATCTTTAGATCAGATAAATGCCAACCATCAGGTTTTCTATTATAACATGTTACTGAAAATTGGCTACTAATTGCTGTAACTATCTATCTATCTATCTATCAAGGCATTGCTTAAATTGAATCTTTAGATCAGATAAATGCCAACCATCAGGTTTTCTATTATAACATGTTACTGAAAATTGGCTACTAATTGCTGTAACTGTATAAAGAACATAAAAAAAACAATGTAAAAATGAAATACTTGAGCCTGGATCCAGAGGTGGAAATAAGGTGGAAATTTACACCTGGGCAAAACCATGTTCAGATGCAGGGGAGGCAAATGACTTGTATAGCAATTGGTATTAGGGTTAAGAGGTGATTATTCCAAGCTGAAGGGGCTGATTCAGAGTTGCACTTATACCTTTTTATAGGGTGTAGGCCTGAGCAATACCATGTTGAACTGAAAGGGGATGCAAATTTTTATTGTGAAACCAGAATTAGAATTGATAGGTGAAATTTCTTAGCTCAACTCTAATTTATAGATTATACATAATGCTATGCAGTTTTTGAGTTCTATGTGCAAAAGTAAAGTATTTTCACTGCATGTGAAGGATTTAAATTTATTTATTACCCCTGACATTGCAAAATGGTTTAGCCGAGCTGTACACCTGATTTGTCCTTACTCCCAAACTCTGAATCAGCCCCGAAGTTTATAGGATTGTTTTTATGTTCAATGAAGTGTCTTATGTCTTAAACGCAGGATCACATTAATAGAATATTTCAAATTGAATTACATGTTATAGAATGTCTAAATAAAATTCAGACATTTTTTTTACGATAAGTAGGCTTTAATATTTTATGAGTCATATATGAAAATTTTACGGACATTGAACAGTTTTGTATATTTGTATATACTGCAAACATGTATAAACGTTTTTTTGTTTTTTTTTCTCACCACCAAAATAAAAAGGGCACACCTTGAATAATATATTGCACCCAAAACAACCTGAACTCTTTATGACTGGGCTTAAACAAGGTGTTGGTAACATTCCTTATAGATTTTGTAGAATGTTAATATGATAGAATTATACCTACCTTTCCTGATGCGCAGTGTAACAGGTAGGATCTTTCTCAAACTATACCCTCGAATGTAGATGCACACAGTTCTCTAGACTGCAATATCCATGCAATATTATTGATATATCTTTTCACTGGATCTTCAAAGACCGGGCCAAGCCATGAAAAACAATCACAGACTGTTATTCCTCCTCCAACAATCTCTACATTTTGCCATTTAGGCAGGATGCTTTTTACTAGCATCTGCCCAACCCACATTTAGAAGCCAGACTGCATGATAGTGAGAAGCAAATAATTTTCAGAGAAATTTGTGAACTGCGCCAGCATTCTTGTTGCTCTTAGACATCTCCATTTCACAGTTACATTACTTAACATATTAGGCTAGACCTCTGATGAAGAGAATTGTTGCAGGAGTTTAATCCCTTGAGACTGACAATGTAAAAGTCATTGAGCTCTTCAGTATGTATGACCCATTATAATGCTGATGTTTGGCTGTGGGTATTGCATGGCTGAATGCTTGATTTTGTAGAATACTTAGATTTGCTGTGCTTGACAGCATCATACACCAACATTGGAAAACACAGTATATGCACTATTTATATATTTATGTATGTAGTGTTCATAAGCTGCTATCAGCAACTTTCACACATAACATTTCCGACTTACAAATTATATGCCATGCTCTGTAAAGTATTCGCGGCCAAATGTGATTGCAAGATTGAACACTTGTAATAACTGCACACTGTAATACAATCAGAAAGACATACCACCATTTTAGTAACCCAAACAACCCTTTTCACAACAATATTTTTAGGAACTTAGGAGCAGATCCACAGTTCCAGCTTACTATGGAGAACATCAATCAGCATGCTTGGTGGTAAAAATGGCAGATATTTTATTCACAATGGGTCTGATTTAGAGTTTTGGGGTAAAGGCAAAACAGGTGCAAGTGTACAGCTCATCCGACAGCACTGCGTCTGTGGGACTGGGAGTTCCACAATATTTAAATGAGAAAAGGGGTGTTTTTTGCTCATTTAAATATTATGTGCAGTGCTGTCTGGTGGCTGCTCAATAGCCTTATGCTTACACCAGAGGATGGTGTAAGCATAAGGAGCAGCTCATTCAAGCAGTTTAAAAAAAGTTAATTAGTAAAAAAAATAAAAAACTGTAAAAAAAATAACAAAATAGAGTTTACATAAATAAACCCCTTCTTCCTCCACTATATCAAAAATAAATAAATAATATCAGCCCTAGAGAGCATGTTGATGCTTGTAGTGCTACAAGCACCAGCATGCCCATTGATACCAGGACCCACTGTGCAAATGTCCCCTATACGTGTAACATAAAAGTCACCCGTTATATGTGTTTAAATAAACAGTAAAAAAAATACATAACATTTATGAACAACCCCAAACCCCCCTGGCCACAATAAATTCAATAAATAAATCATATCAGCCCTACAGGGCATGTTGATGCTTGTAGTGCTACAAGCACCAGCATGCCAATTGCCAAGACCCCTCCCCCAGGATTAAAAGATTCAGGACCGGATTCAGAGCTACACATCCATGTGAAATTCACACGGATGCGAAGCTATTTAGTGCAACTGCGCATGCGCAAAAGGCGCAAGGAAGTCGGATTGCTGGCAGAGTTTATAGTATCCGCCAGCATCCGACTCCGACTGAAAAGGGGGTGTGCCAGGATATTTAAATGAGAAAATGTTCGGTTTTCTCATTTAAATATTCCCTGAACACGTGTCCACTTGCATGCGGAAATAGCCCTACGATTCCACCATCTCAGAGCTGGTGGAATCGTAGGGTCAGCTCAGCACAGCTTAAAAAAAACAAAAAACCACTCGCTAGTAAAAATTAACCCCTTCCCCCGGCCGCCCCGCCGCCGCAGCCTATATGTAAAAAAATAAATAATTAAACCTCCCCTCCCCCGACTGCCGCCGCAGCCTATATGTAAAAAAATAAATAAATAAACCTCCCGTCCGACAGGGCATACTGCAGGTAGTAGAACTACAGGCACAAGCATGCCCATGAATGACAGGGCAGGGCATGCTTTGTACAACTACTATCGGCAGCATGCCCTGTTTAAAAAACAGACCATGGCCATTTAGTCATTTAAAAAAAACAACTGTGCCCACTCCATAAAAATAAAAAATGCTTCACATGTCCCCACAAAGATATACAATACATTGCAGCAGTGCCCCAT
>WWET01001473.1:332775-347323 GCA_011038615.1 Limnodynastes dumerilii
GGGGACTGTATTTTTTTTTTTATACTAAATGGCCATGTGTATGTTTTTGTAACAGGGCATGCTGCCGATAGTAGTTCTACACGCGCTAGCATGCCCTGTCATGCATGGGCATGCTTGTGCCTGTAGTTCTACTATTGGCAGTATGTCATGTGGGCTAGGAGTTAATTTTATTTTATTTTACACATGGGCTGCGGCGGCGGGGAAGCCGGGGGAAGGGGTTAATTTTTTCATATACAGCGCTTTTTTTTTAAACTTTTTTTTTAAAGCTCCGGTGAGTTGCCTCTACCATTCCACCAGCTCTGAGCTGGTGGAATCGTAGGGCTATTTACGCGTGCAGCGGACTAGTGTGCAGGGAATATTTAAATGAGAAAAGCGGAGCTTTTCTCATTTAAATATCCTGGCACACCCCCCTTTTCAGTCGGAGTCGGATGCTGGCGGATACCATAAACTCCGCCAGCAATCCGACTTCCTTGCGCCTTTTGCGCATGCGCAGTTGCACTAAATAGCTTCGCATCCGTGTGAATTTCACACAGATGCGTAGCTTTGAATCCGGGCCTGGGCCTCTGGCTAGGCTGTGCCATTATAATAAGTTTGGTACAGCGTTGGTTGGATCATTTATGCAAATTGACAGATCTGAAGTGTTTCTGGACTGTTTTTGGTGTTATAAGCTGATCAGCCCAATGAATGGAATTTGTGTACCCTGTTTAAGAAATGACAATGTTGCAAAATATCAAATTGATGATGTTTTGTTTCTTCTTCATAAAATACATGTTGCACCAGATACCTTCTTAAATGATCCTTCATATACTTTTACAGTTCAAAGGCTGGTAATGATTACCACAATACAAATAAAATGCTGCTTGTTAGAAGGTCAATATTCCAAGGAATTGACAGTTAATCTAAGAACCATATGCCTGTAATGCTCACAGACCAAGATCATTCACAGACCAGTGCTCTGCTGATTAAAAAGAGCATGGCACAAGGTTTTTGCCTATTGTAAACCTGGTCAATTATTATTATTATTATTATTATTATTATTATTATTATTATTATTATTATTATTACTATTATTATAGTTATTATAAATATTACAATTAAGAGGTTTTTGTTTATATAGAGCCATCATATTACATTTTTAAACTATCATTATAAAACAAAATCAGTTGGTAAAAGGCAAATTGGTTGAGTAATAGTGGGCCCTGCTCACAATCTTACCATCTGTAGGACAGGTGTGATTGCCGCTTCGACTGATCTGTCTTTCAATTCGCTTTGCAACAGGGAGTGGCTAACTGCCATGGCTTGGTTTCCGAAGACTACAATGGTGGTAACCATCCTCTCCCCTGACCCTAACCTTGACCCTCTCTTTTCCGTAACTTAACCCACTCCTAACCTGATTCATACTTATGCATGCGTTCTGTATGCACAGAGATGCAAAAGTCCACACTTTAAAGGGTAGTGTGCTCCTATGACACTCCCTTCTCATGTGTGCATTTTAGCTAACTTCCGTGTCCTACATTACCTTCTATGTGCTTGTTGCTTTGCGTACAGAACATACACACATACAGAAGTGTCTTACCCTGCCCGCTCTGTTCATTTAAATACCTCCCTCCTCTCACTTTATAGGTACTCTGACATACAGAGTTGCAACACACCTTAATGCGCTAATCTCTGAACATACATAAAGGCGATCCATACATTTAGAGATCCGATGAGTAACATCTAGTGCGCGCATGCACAGTGCGATTACAACAGCCGGCTTACACGCGCTACTTGTGTAAATCGGCTGTGAGATCATTCTGAATTTGACCCTTAACCATCGTCGTCCCACAACCTAACCCTCCCCTAATCTTAACCATCATGTTTGCAGCCTAACCATAACCCTCACCTAACCTTTGCCATCATCATCCCGCGGTGTGCAATTTATTGTATTAAGAAACAAGTCAGATTAAACTAACATGACATTGGATGATGTTCACATTTGTACCCATATGAATAGCAATGCAGCGTGTGAGATGCAGCCAGTGATGATGATGCTCTTGTACTTATCACATTAAGGGGGCCACATGTTACAGCACCTTAACTATCCAGAAGGTTAATCATAACATTTATTCTTCATCATTTAGGTTGTTGCGAGTCCCCGCTGCGAAGGCTCGCATTGCGAATTAGGGACAGCCGAAAGCTGTTTTTCGACTGTCCCTATGTTGAATGCGAGCACTGTCAGAATTTTTATTATGAATGAGTGAGTATGTGATTTGCATACTCACCCATTTACTTTCAGAAGCGCTGCCGCCGGGGACTTAAGATTAGGCTGGGAGGGGACTTAGGGTTAGGCTGGGGGGGGTCTTATGGTTAGGCTGCAGGGGGGAGACTTAGGGTTAGGCTGCGGGGGGGAGAGTTGGGATTTGGGTTAGGGAGCAGCTTGGGGGAAACTCACCTTTCAAAGCACCGTGTTCGGTGCTCTAGGGATCGATTGCTATGCCTCATCTGACTGGGAGCGAACAGCCCTTTCGAAATAGGGCCGTTCGCTATGGGGACCCACACATTAATTTAGGTTTAGGGCCACAGGTGACAGTCTAAGGAATCTGTTGTGAAGCCGAGTGTAGATTTAAAAATAAAAATGTTCATGCCAGTAACTTTATATTAATGATTTTTCAGCTAATTTAGTATCTTAATAACACTGAAATAAAGAGTACGGGCCAGATCCAGACATTTTCCGTATGCACAGAGGTTTGGCAGTCCGCACGGAAGACCTGTCACTCCACTCTCTCATGTGGATTTGGCAGCACTTCCGCTAAGTGCCCTGTGCAGATCAGCAGTCTGTACCACCGCTGATCCATGTGGAATACTTAAACCCAGCCCCTGTTGTAAAATTTACATGGTTTTCCCGCTCACTTTACCAATTTAGGTGGGTGGCACACATGCACATTGCCAGAAAATCCCCCAACTTCCACAAGAAGATTGCAGAAGTATGAATCGGGACCCATCTTATTACTGTTTATGGTATTATTAGTATTGTTGTTGTTAATAGGTGGGAAGTGCACAGTGTGTGGCTAGCTGTGGGAGGTATGCAAATTGTACAGAAGAGGTGTCAGTGCTTACATACTATTTATTCTCCCATACCATCCTCATTTTACCTGGGGATGTTGCCAAACTATTAAGGCAAGGTCCTGCACTCGTAATCTCCCTGTAGCTTCCCCTTGCCCACATGGGAGTTAGGATACATCAGGGATCCGACTTCAGATCTCTACTGTGACTGCACCTGTAGTGCAGCAAAGGTCTGGATTTTGTCTTATATTTTCATAAAGGCATTTTCCTTTAACTGCAGATGATTACCCTGATATGTCATCACTTCTTACCCTGTCAAATACAGAGAGACTAATATATGCCTTGCCTATAGTGATTCCACTTTGTTGCAACAGTGAACTCTTTTAATCAAGAGTTATGTGACATTGTAGAACATTTGACCTCATTACTGTTCAGATATAAGTGATAACATAACATAAAGGGCACAATCAAGAGCTGAATTAAGGACATGCTCAGGCAATTGCACTCAGTCCAGATCAAATTGAGTGTGTTTGCACTTTTCATAACCACTATTTATTTTTTTTTATATATGTTACAGTGCTCTAGCCTGTATAGTACTAGCCTTACACAAAATATATGCGCTTGACTGTTTTGTGCCCTTGCATCATGGGCCAGATCCAGAACTAATAATGACAGACGACTTACGTACGTTAGATGCGTAAGTCGCCTGTCAGCATGTACTGCACATGCGCTATACATTCAACTCTGCAGCCGAAAATGCTGCATTCTGTGCGGAATTCAACCTCCACCAGCAGGGCGTGCCCACACACCATGTATATGGAAAACACGTGTTGTGTGGGCAAAGGTATGTTAATTGTACAGTAAGGGTTTAGCTAAGCCCTTAACTAACATTTAGTATTAGTATTCGTGCAGAACACTTAAGGTAGGGTCCAGGGAATATAAATCCCTTCTGCACATATTAGTGCAGGGGGAGTGCTCTGTTCTCCTACATGCAGAATTTAGGATAGCAAATCTGCACATAGTTTATGATCTAGTCTTATGTGTAGTACTTCCATACCCATCCAAAGCTACCATGTTTTGCATGCATATGTATGGCATGATCACTGCACACCAATTTGCCTCTGGAACAGACCCATTATGTATATATTAAATTATGTTACTAAAATACTGACCTCAAACTGCTCTCCAAACACCAAATGGCTATATCAGTATCAAGTGCTTTCATTGTAGGCTTATTTGTACGCAAATGCTTGTCTTGCACGTGTAGCTGATCATTTTCTGTCTATATTTAGAAAGCTTTTTTTGTTTTTTTACAATAGAGAACACACACTCAGCTTAGAGTGCGTCATTCCCCATTGTTTTATATGCTATGCACAATTGATAGCTATTGATGCTGCTGTTGGTATTTTTTCTGACTTGGCGATTTTGCAGAGGAGTCACTGAGCAAATTGAGGACAAATCAGTCCATCTGCAGCCGAGGAAATGAGCTTAGAAATCCAGAGGCAAACCCCCACCTAGTCAGTTGAGCTTTCCACTCATCTCATTACCCCTACTATTTTGAAATGGTTTATTTCCCTGATCTCATTGTGACAAGCTGGGACACAACACAAGCAACAGCTGCTTCTCTGACCGGAGCCTGCGAACACACAACAGATGTCAGCAGCTGGACCAAGATCACAGGGGAGAATATTAGCAAGTGGGGTTTTTCTCTAAAAGGGATACACAGACCTAATTGCAGTGTTTGTCAACATTTCTTGAAAGTGGTGCTAAAGAAAGTCACAACATCCCATAACTTTCAAAGGGGGCTTTGTTACCCATTTATCTGTTTTGATTGGCTCTAATTTCAGGTATCTAATTGATCTCTTATGCCAGGGTATGGGTCTCCGCTAAGAATGGCCCTATTTGGATATGGCAGTTCTCTCGCAGCCAGTTTCAAACTGGCTGGAATATAACAATCGATCCCCAGAACACCTAACACGGTAAGTGTAAAACTAACCCCAACCCTTATTCTGAACCTAACCCTCCCCTTTCATTACCCTAATTCTAACCCTCCCTTCCAGGCAGCCTGACCCTAACCCTCCCTTCTCCCTAGCCTTACCCAAATACTCCCTTCTCTATAGCCTAACCCTAAGATCCCCCTCCCCACAGCCTTACCCTAACCCTTACCTTCTATGGCCACATCCCTAACCCTCCCTTCCTAAGAGCCTAACCCCAACCCCCCCAACACTAAAAGTCCTCAGAGAGGTTACTCACCTCTCCGGAGCTGTCAGAGGTGGGTCTGCGGCAGGCCCTGCGAAAATGATCGGCATACTCACCCATTCATAAAAAGAAATCTAAAATGGCTGCCATTCGAAATAGAGACAACTGAAAAAGAACTTTCAGCTGTCTCTATTTCTAAAAGTAGCCCATTGGAGCATTCTCTTTGTCATTTCTCCATCTCCTTTCCGTTATTTCCCTCTCCTCTTCATCAGTTACCCCTCATCATTCTCTTCATCATCTCCCTCTCCCCATTCATCACCATACCATTATCATCATCTCCAACTCTCCATTTATCATCTCCAACATCTCCCCCTCCCCTATGTCAGTTCTCCTCCCCATCATCAGCTCCCCATAATCTCCTCCTGTGTTGTCCCCTTTTCTCATCATCTCCTCCTGTGTTTCCCCCTTCCCCATCATCCTCTCCTGTGTTGTCCTTCTTCCCCATCATCTTCTCCTATGTTGTCCCCCTCCCCATCATCTCCTCCTGTGTTGCCCCCTCCACATGATCTCCACATGATTTGATGACATCACACGCATGAAGCTGGAAAATCTGTATGCCTCCAGGAGCCGGCAGAATGTTAGATATTTAGCAGCTGCCGGACTCCCGTCAGCGCTCGAAGCTCATGATACACCTTCACTACCCTCCCTACTACCCTGGTCGCGACACCAGAATGTTTTCCATTCCACGGCACCCCGGTGAGAGCATCGCGGCACCTCAGGGAGCCGCGGTGCACAGTTTGGGAACTTCTGACATAGATACATTAGAGACTGTGCAAAGAAGAGCAACTAAAATGGTCCATGGCATGTGTCACAAATCATACTAAGAAAGGCTAGAGGAACTAAACATGTGTAGCTTAGAGCAGAGAAGGGAGTGGGGGTTATGATAGCAGCTTTCAAATATTTCAAGGGTTGTGACTGGCTAGAAGAGGATGGCAATTTTCAAATGAAGAGGTGTAATAGAACACGAGGGCATGAATATACACTGGAGGGTGATAGATTCAGGGGTAATTACTGAAATTACTGAAAAATTACTTCACTGAAAGGGTGATAGATAAGTGGAATAGCCTCCCATCTGACGTGGTTGAGGCTAACACAGTAGAACAGTTTAAACATGCTTGGGATAAATATAAGGATATCTTAAATCTCAAACTAAATTGAGGGTAAATAGGGTCTAGGGTCAGTATAGTTTTAAATATTTTATATTTTACAGATAGAACAGTATAGTCTGTTACTGGTTTACGGCAGTGTGCTGGGGCTATTTTTCCCTTTGTTTCTGTGGCTAGCAGATTAACCGCTGCCTTTCATGCACCTGTTTACATTTACCTATAAATTGATTGAGCAACTTCTTTTCTGTGTTTGTACTGTTTGTGGGCATGTCTGGGAGCAGCAGCTGAGAGGGGGAGTTGTTCCACAGCAGCCTTGAGACTTTAAGGGGTATCTCCTGAGGTAAGTTTGGCTCTCAATTTAAAAACATATATATGTGACCCAACATTGGGACTCTCATTGTTAGAGTTAGGACCACCTTATGCAGAAAGGCCTTGGTGACTTATTGCATATTTGCGCAAATATGTGTAACAGACATTTCTGTGTTTTATTTTACAGATAGAACAGTATAGTCTGTTACTGTTTTATGGGAGCGTGCTGGGGCTATTTTTCCCTTTGTTTCTGTGGCTAGCAGATTAACCCCTGCTTTTCATGCACTTGTTTACATTTACCTATAAATTAATTGAGCAACTTCAATTCTGTGTTTGTAGTTTTAAATAAATAATTGGGCAGACTGGATGGGCCATGTGGCTCTTACCTGCCATAATTTTCTATAATAATAATAATATTACAACTTTATAACAACATTATAACTTGCACCACATGGTATCTGCAGCACCATACAAAGGCAATACGTAGACAATAATTATATATACAATACAATAATTAACACAGGGTATAAATTCATAAAAGAAAGATACAATACAAGCACAATGCAGAAATAAAGTACAGTACACTAATGAGTCTATATGACTGAAACGCCAACATTTCAGCCATATATACTTTTATAAGATACAAAAAAAGACACCCCAGTACTCTTGCAATTAACCAATTACCATCCATGACAATCTATTTTTAAACTAAAAGTCAGAAAATTAGTTACATACATCTGCAGATATATGATAAGCCACCAGCCACTTACAAGGCTTCTCTAACTCTTATACTGTCCGAGTCTCAACTTTGGGTCATATATCATGTATTTTTAAATTGAGAGCTCAACCCCGGCAGTGGTCCCCAAATCTCCGAAACAGCACCACCTCTCGGCTGCTATCCCAGACAAGATTTAAAACAAACACAGAAAATGGAGGCATAGAGCAGGTGCTAACAAGGTATGAAGATTTCACACAGATACAAAAAAGGCACCCCAGCAAACCATGACATTTCAAATAAATAAATGGCTTTAAAATAAAAGTCAGAAAGATGCAAATATATTTTAAACCACCAGCCTACCTATTTTCAATAAAATCAGATACTATTAATATATAAATATTACCAGATATATGAAAATCAAAGCAGGGTTTGCAATGGACTTCATTCGCCACTATGAAAGACAGATTTTTGAAACACATATGGTCGTCAGCTAATTATCAGCTGTCTCCATTTTGAAAATCTGCCTAATTAGGAAGATTTTATAATGAATGGTTAAGTATGTCGAATTTATTTTTCAGCAACTTACCCATTCATAAGCTTTCCGACACTAGGCGCAGAACCCAATGGAAGACCCAGTGCCCATGGCCCAGGGCCATACATGCCTATATTTTTTATGTCATTAATGTAAATAATGGCAAGAGTTTTATGTTTTATATGGGACTGGTGGCATTATGTTTTTATTTTATGTGGCACTGGTGGCGTTGTTTTTTTATTTTATTATGTGGCACTGGTGGCATTATTGTTTTGTATTTGTGGGGCACTGATGGCATTGTTGTTTTTTTTATTATGGGCCAATGGTGGCATTATGTGGTTTTTATTATGGGTCAATGGTGGCATTATTGTTTTTTATTTGTGGGGCACTGGTGCAATGTCTTGTATTTTTTTTTTGTGGGGGCACGTGAAGGGATTTTTATTTTTAGGGAGCAGGCACTGTATTTTTTATTTTTATTACTAAATGGCTATGTGTATGATTTTGTAACAGGGCATGCTGCCGATAGTAGTTCTACAAGCGCTAGCATGCCTTGTCATTCATGGGCATGCTTGTGCCTGTAGTTCTACTATCGGCAGTATGTCCTGTCGGACGGGCCTTTGTTTATTTATTTTTTTAACACATGTGCTTTGGCGTTGGGGCAGGCGGGGGGGAACGGGTTTTTTAAACTTAAAAAAAAAAAAGTCGGAGTCATTTTAACAAGTCGGATGTGCCTTGCACATCCGCATACTACTCTGAACAGCAACCTACGTGCTATTCAGAGTGGGCTATAGGATGCATGGAAGTGCATCCTTGAATAGCCCGTAGTCAAATGAGCATGTGCGATTCCGCATCGCACATGTTCAGAACTCTGAATCCGGTCCCTGTTCTTTTTCGCATCTGGGTGTAGTCTTCCTTTTTCTATGGAAAGAACAAACTGTTACTTAGGAAAACAAACCTGTGGGAGAGAATGAGATGACTGACCACAGGTGAGGAAATTGTCATCACTGGCCAAGGTTTCAGACACCCTCTTTTTGCCAAACACTGGTAAATGGATGGAATATTACTCGCGCCTATCAGTTCCGTCCACACCCATGGCAGACAGGTTACACTGACAAACAGAGAAAAATAGTCACCGCAAGTCCAGGCGAATCCTGTCCGCGATGTTACCCGCTCCTGCAGGGAGAAGCAAAATAGCCTACCTTTAACATACAGGCTTTATTCGCTACTTACCTTTTCGCAAACTTCTCTGCGTGCTTCCACACAGCAGACCTAGCTAGCAGAGTAGTCCCCTTGAGAGGTCGCGTACCTCACTCCACGCACATACTAACAAAACTCCACACACAGAACTACGTTTAACTGAGAAACAGCAAACAGTTATACTGTGCTGAGGCTTAAGGCCTACACTCCCTTAACTTAATCACTATATAAACAAATAGCTACAGAATAATATCAGTGTCACACATTTTAACAAATTTCTCTGGTAGCAGTACCAGGCATTCAGGGTCTCAGTGCAGCCCATACCTGTTAATCTGCCTTACACAATGGTGGTCCAGTGGTAATTAAACTCACCCCTTTAATTCTGTCTCCATTCACTTGTCTTCTCCACTTGCCTTGCTGTCCTTCTGTCCAGCTCCTCTTTATGCGCTTACTCCTCTCTTCCTGTCACACTTCCCCAGCGTGACCAGCTGCCGGGGGTGGAGCCAGTGATGCGGTGGGCCCTGATTGGTTCACTGCGATGTCAGTCTCCGTCCGCATGTCTGGACACCCACCGGGAACTCAACACTGCCGCGCAAAGGGTTCCACTGATGTCACCCCTTTCCAACGGAACCATGTCCCACTTGGCTACCGCAGTCCCAGCGGGCCCTCGGTCACCTTCACAGTAGAATGAGATGTATGACCACAGGTTATTATCACACGTCATTCCCTGTGATCAATTGAGGTAGTGACTGGAGCTGAACTGCCAATGCTTTCTTGCCACAATAATCATTTATCAATTAACTCTATTTAATTTCATACAATACCAATCACTGTGCAATTATTTTAGAGCTTAAGTTAATTAGATGTGTTGGTAGGTGGTCAAGCTAATTACTTGCTATATGTAAGTATATACACAAAAAATCAGTTTATTATGTAAGGAATGACAAGAAAAGATTACAGCTAAGGATTTGCACCTGGGACATATAGGGGAGCAATTGCTGAATAACATTTATTATATAGTATATCAAGGCATAAGTGTTAATAAAACTTGTGTTTTCAAAATGAATCTGTTTAAAGTAAATAGACAGGAGATTTATAAATGCTTTATTGACTTTTAACAGGGTAAATCTAACTATAGGCAGTTTCAAATTCTTCTAGCCCAGGAATGTATAAAATAACGAGAGAAGCGTTTCTTAAGGTTCGATGAAGCATGATGTGTGTGTAAGCAGTATGGCTGTCTATTACTTAAACTGGTAATGCAATCTTGCATGTATCCTATAATAATTCCTTACCACTTGAACATAATAGCTTGGGAAGCAGAACAAAACTGACACACAAAAAAAAAAAAAAAAAAGGAATTTTTTTTATGTCATTAAAAGGTAACTTGGTAAAGCAATGATAAAACGTAGTATTTTTTATTTCTGATGGTAAGACTAACACATTAACTTTGACTAAATGCTGTGAAAAGGTTGTGAACAGGGTGTACTTATCACCAACATCATCACCATCAATGCATGGTTTAGTATGTTCACCTCCACGAACCTCTCCATATCTACATATATACAAGTGGCCATAGGATGTGAAGTAGGAAAGTCCCTGCTTGAACAAAGTAACAGTCATGAACCACAGTGCTTAAATGAATACTTAAAGGCACATATTGTGCAGCATTTCAAGTTGTCCATTGAACTGTTGTAGAAAGTGGAGTAGAAGTAGTTTCTAATCTAGAAAGTTAAGCATACTGTATACTAAATGTTGTGTTGATTTTTGGGAAACAGAGCACTTTCAGAGTTTCAGGGTTTTATCTGATAACTTTCAGGTGAATATTTTTTTTCCTGTCCCCCTGATCTCCCTCACACAGCAGAATATCTGCTATGCATTCTATTGCATTCTATTGTCCTGGGCCCGGAGCTGATGGGGGCCCGCCAATACTTACCTAGCTCCGCAGCAGGTATCGGTGGTATCCTACTGCCGATACTTGCTGTTCAGTAGCGTGCCAATGCGCAGGGAAGAGTTTTCCTGCACACTGGCCCACTGTTAAAGCAGTTCCATGGCACTGCGCCCTATGTGATGTCACCAATTTTCTGATGGTGCCCTGTCTATGGCATCCTGCTATGACAGTGTGATTGGGCCTGATTCAGACTTAAGAAGGAGCTTGAAATTAAGGGGCATATTCAGAGATCCTTTTTTTAGGTACGCAATTATACAGCCGGAGCAAGGAAACACCCACCAACAACCCTGACACTCCCCTCTCCCGGATGTGCGGTCTGTGACTAGTCCCTAGACCACTCTGTTCTTTACGTTTGTACTTACGTGCATATATATGCTCCGTCCGTGCGATTCTTGATAACCGCGCCTCCATAAGGTCATTTAAATGCCCCCCACCCACTTTTATGTTAATTTTCCCATACGTCTGATTTCCGTGTGTATGTCCCCAAGTGCGATTCACATGTACGTCCGTTAGGCACTTACGTGTGTATAGTCAATGTAAACTACGTGCATAAAGTTACTATGCATGCACAGTTGATCCGATCCTAAAAATACGCACGGAACCTCAAAAACGGATCTTTGAATACGGCCCTAAGAGAGGAAAGTTACTCCTGGGCTAAATCATGTTGATTTCAGGGGAGTCATATTTCAGCTGTTGCAAACAATATTAAAGCTAAGAGGTGATATTTCCTATTCCAAGTCTAAATAACAGTGTGATAGTAAAGCTGGTCAGTATCTGTGTGCAGTAACCAATTCAAAGATATATCCCTGCATGCAAAGAATACAATTATTTGACTCCCCCTGAAATCAACATGGTTTTTTCCAGGTGTAAGTTTCTACTCTTAGGGCCGAATCCAGACGCCCGCAAGTTTCTGTACGTGCGGGAGTCTGTCCATTTGATGGAGAGAGGGGGGTGAACGCCCCCTGTCACTTCCCTCTCTCATGCTTACGCTGCCATAAGCCTGCCTTAAGTAGATCATGTGAATCAGCACAAGTGTGGGATATCCCACTTTAGCCTGCGGAGGGGAAGCACAGTCCATTTCGTCAGAAATGGGTTTGTACGTAACAAAGTTCTATACGATGCTGGCTATGCTAGTGTTACTATTATAACACTAGTGTAACGTCTGGAGGGAAAATGCTTATTAATATTTGATTTTATTTATAGGGTGGCACACTAAAGCATACAAAATAAAAAAAAATATATATTTTTTTAACTAATAAATAGAATTTACTTTTTATCAGCTTTCTAAACTACAGTATATTTTCTCTAACTTGACACATTTTGTAAAGAGTGCACTACTACTACTACTATTTAAAAACTTAAAACCAGTAACTTTTTTTTTTCTTTTATAAACTATGGGTCTGATCCAGAGTTTGGAAACGGGTGCAAGTGTACATCTTGGCTAAATCATGTTGCAATGCGCGGGGTGCTAAGCAATTTGAATTCTTTTGCACGCAGGAAAAATATTTTCTTTTGCACATAGAACTCACATACTGCACAGCTTTATTGTTCTATAAATTAGAGTTGAGCTACAGTAGGAAATTGCACCTCTCAGCTATATTTCTGTTTTCACAGTTTGCATTTACCTCCCTCACATTGCAACATGGTTTTGCCCAGGTCTAAAGTTCACCTGTGTTGCAGGTGTAAGTGCAGCTCAGAATCAGCCTCTATGTGTTAAAGTTTTGTTCACTCTTCATCTAACAATGTTGTTTTTTTTGTTTTTTTTTTTGCTGCTTTAGGAGGAATCTTCAATGTTCTTCCAGTTTGGTCCCTCAATTGAACAGCAAGCTTCTGTAATGCTAAACATCATGGAGGAATATGACTGGTACATTTTCTCCATTGTCACTACCTATTTCCCGGGATACCAAGACTTTGAAAATAAGGTGCGGAGCACTATTGAAAACAGCTTTGTGGGTTGGGAACTAGAAGAGGTAATACATTTAGACATGTCCTTAGATGACAATGACTCTAAAATCCAAAATCAACTAAAAAAGCTCCAGAGTCCCGTTATCTTGCTGTACTGCACAAAAGAAGAAGCCACATATATATTTGAAGTGGCCCATTCAGTGGGATTGACGGGTTATGGCTACACATGGATTGTACCCAGTCTGGTAGCTGGAGACACCGACACTGTGCCGGCTGAGTTCCCTACAGGGCTCATATCTGTGTCCTACGATGAGTGGGACTATGATCTACCTGCTCGAGTCAGAGACGGGATTGGTATCATCATCACTGCAGCTTCTACCATGTTGTCAGAGCACAAATCCATTCCTCAGTCGAAAAGCAGCTGCTACAACATCCAGGAAAGTAGACATGACGATGCTCACATGTTAAACAGGTGAGTTCTATTGCTTGTGATATATGGTTTAGTTATTCCACAGCATGAAATAGTTTCTGAAGCGTTGTTACTAATAGTAATAGAACATTGAAGAAGTATCTACCAATTATTGTCATTAGTAAACTATTGAGAATAAAGGGCAGGATCCAGACTTAAGAAGAAGCATGAAAATAAGAGAGGAAAGTTACTCCTGGGAAAAACCATGTTGATTTCAGGGGGAGTCAAGTTAATTGTATTTTTTGCATGCAGGGATATATCTTTAAATTGCTTACTGCACACAGATACTGACCAGCTTTACTATCACACTGTTATTTAGACTTGGGCCGGGAAACATCTCCTTTCAACTCTAACACTGTTTGCTACAGATGAAATATGACTCCCCTGCAATCAACATTGTTTTGCCCAGGAGTAACTTTTCTTTCTTAATTTTAACCTCCTTCTGAACCCTGGATCCAGCCCAAAATGAGTTATTTGAATGTCCTGTAGACAACAGCAAGCTATTCTATAGTCAGTGAGGAAGAAACAAAAAAAAATGGCTTAAAATGTTTAGCTTATCACAGTCATCCAAAAGTATTACTGAAAACATTATTTCAAGTACTGATACTATACATAAAATGTGTACTTCCAGTTATAGGCTCCTTGTAGCATGGATGTTAGGGGTTGTTGTTTTTGTTTATTTGTTTTTGTTTTGTTTTGTTTTGCTGTAAGAGCATGTTCAGTTATTGCACTACATTTGCCAAGATGCTGGCATCAACAATAAAAAGGAAAACGAGAACTTTATATATTAAAGATTATACATAGTATATAATGTCTGAAGATTATGCTCTCAGTAATTCTATTTCTAGTAAAATTATTTAAAAATCTTGAATTTGGTTTAAACCATATAATCATACGAAATCTATGGTTATATAGAATTTTCATTGAGAAATTTTAGGGCCGGCTAAGCTGCGGGTTTGGAAAAGTGGAGATGTTGCCCATAGCAACCAATTAGATGTTAGCTGACATTCTCTATTATGTAAAAAGAAAGTGAGAGCTAGAATCTCATTGGTTTGGTTGC
>WWET01001474.1:0-16350 GCA_011038615.1 Limnodynastes dumerilii
GGGCCACTTTAATTTCCCAATCCGCCCCTGGGCATAGCGTTGGTCACACATTGGCCCTGCTGCAAGTAAACGCCTGAAGATGCTCCAGTGGTCACTGTACTTTGAGTATTTCCTCAAATATACCTGGGATGCCCCTATGTGGACCTCTCCACCACTGCCCTGCTGTTAATTCTCCATACCGACATATTTAATTGACTCTGCCTACAATTTGCCACGCTGAGAGGAATATTGAGTGTTGTAGCTTTTGCTTATCTAACAGTTTGTAGCTTACTTTGCTGGCAGAATCTGTTCATTATTATAGTTATTTCATATGACAGGTGCTTTTCGCTTGCAATATCTGTTTTACTGAAAGAGCATTTGCCACTATTGTTTCATTATTCTGCTAACTAACTAACTGTGTTTAGGCTTAACAGAACTTTGCAAGTGAACTTTTATCCAATACGTACTGTTATTATAATTACTTCATATGATAGGTGCTTTTAACTTGCAAGATCTGTTGTATGGCGAGAGCATTCAACGCTATGGTCTGATTATTCTGCTAACTAACTGATTGTGTTTTGGCCTATCAGAACTTTGCAAGTGAATTTGTATCCAATACGTACTACCATATTACCCTGATATTGCTGTCCCCTATTACTGTCTATAAGCACAAACTGCACCCATAAGGGATTTACCTCCCTATCCTACGCAACTCCCACATCCCCCACTATACATGATAAATAACACTCTCTGCTAGTACAAAGTAGCGATAATGTAGTTGGAGAGCTGTGAACTATAAGGTTAAATTCATAAATCTTTGGGATACTCTTTAATTGTTACTATTACCTGATTTACTGCTTGCACATCCTCCAATTGCCTATGTTGTAAAAGTTAGTGCAGTCCGCTATTATTGCTGTGCTTTCCCACTCACTGTGGTATACCAAAGGAGTGCTACTAACACCAGCTAAATTGATACTAATAAGAGCACTGGCCCGGTGAAACTTCCACTCGGGGGAGCTCCCTTTCTCTCATTAATCATTTTACTTTTTTGTTACTGTGATATACAGGTAGGATTGCTGTAAATCAGATTCCTCACATTCATACTAATGGAGTGGGGGGCTTTTTCCATCCATAACCAATACTTTATTGATTAATATGTAGTCCCATACAGTTTTTAGGGGACAATAGGGGGCTCACTGACTGCAATATCTAAATAGTTCCAAATCGACCAATTTCTATCGAACAGCTGAAACCCTTCATTCCATTTTCCTGTCCTGGTATGGACAGATTTCTTGACAGGCCAGCAGCTTCATCACAGACAAGTCCCTCACAAAATACCAGAATGGGGAAACCGCCCCACACCAGGTAAACAGACACCTCTGTCACCCCCCATATTTGATAACTCACAGGATAATTCAGTCTAGTCAGACACAAATTATCCAGGCCCCTACCAATAAGGTTGATGATCTGGAGAACCGACTGTGCCGGAATAACCTGCATTTTGTCGGTGTCCCAGAATCAGTCAAGGCAACTGACCTGTTAGAACTTCTCTGCAAATCCATTCCACAACTCTAGGCATTTATGACCCTAGCACAGTACTCCAAATAGAGCGTGCACATCGCCTAGAACCAGAAAGACCGAACCAGCGCAATGGCTCTAGGTCTGTTATTGCACGATTCCTAGATTTTCGTAACAAGGAAAAAATATTGTCTGCATATAGGCATAAGCAGGAGTTACAAGTGGAGGGTCAAAAACTATTAATCTTTCAGGACTTTTAGGTGGAGGTGTCGCAGAAGCGTAAAGCTTTTTTTGATGTCTGTAGAATGCTTCACTCCCTGCAAACACATTTTGCTTTATTCTACCCTGCAAAACTGAGGGTTATAACTAATGGCCAACCAGTGTATTTTTCCGACCCTGACCAGGCACGCAACTACTTTTCTGCATATCTGCCTAATCCAAATGGGCCGGCCCAGTGAGTTGGGGAAATTGGTGTGATGACTTATTTAATCTATAGAGATCTGTTCTTACTTAAAATAGTTAAGCTATGTTGACTTTGTGGTTTTCTTGAAGGCCCCCCCTCAGCCCCTCTTCCCTCCTGGATTTTTTGGAGGTCCTTCCATATAGCAGTCCTACTGCTTCTATCCACTGGTGTTCCCCATTTAGGACAATGGGACCCACCGAGTTTTTGTGGTTTGTTTTTTCTGTTATGAAAAATAAAAATCTGTTGACATTGTACGTTATTGCATTATGTTACTTACTAAGACTGCTTGATAATACTAACACTAGTATTATCTCTGCATTTGTTTTCATCTGCTGAAGAGGGAGGCCGTGTGCTGCATAGCCATGTGGATGTCATACTGCTGAGCAGCAAACAGCAAGGAAAACCCCCTGACCAACTTCTAGCTCTGAAAGCATGGAACAATGTTGGGGTAGGATGACCGTGCCACCATCAACACATACACAACATTACACACACATACATAAATGTTTTAAGGTACTCTCTTGGAATGCGGGTGACATTAATAGGAAAATTTCTAACAATCTCAAGAGAAATCACCCGGATATAATATTTATCCACTAGACTCACTGGAGGGAGGGGGAGGGCTCTGTTTTACGTGTTCCTTGGATAGCGGAATGCAGGTCAGCTTCTTTCCATTTCAAATCTAGGGGGGTTGCAACGTCTTCAATACCAAAATCTAGACGAAGTAAAGGACCCCGAGAGGAGGTTTCTGCTGCTAGATGTCTTGCTTTGGCATTCTAAGTACACTCTTGTAAATATATATGCACCAAACCACTACCCCAGAGAGTTCTTCCGAACAATTACACAGCTCCTGGCTAGCAGACAAACCTATCAAATCATTCTGGGGGGAGATTACAATACAGTAGACAACTCTCTGATAGATAAATTACCCCCCATGGTGAACCCCCCTCCACAGGCTTGGAAATATATACAAACCTAAAATCCACCCTTCAGCTCTGTGACCCATGGCGCCTGCTAAATCCAACGGGTCGCAACTATACTTTTCAATCACGGGTACATCTCCCGCATCGACTATATTCTGACATCAGAAGCATTACTGATTGAGGAGGCGAAGGTGAGGGATATAATGATATCAGACCATGCCCCGGTGATGTTGTCCCTGGCTGTTCCTACAGCGCCTTTGGGGGAAAACATTTGGTGCTTCGCAGGCCATCTGTACCATTCCCAAATATTTAAATCATATCTCATCAACCATTGGATTCATTATCTTGACAATAATATACCGTATTTCCCCATGTATAAGATGCACCTTTTTTAGACAAAAAATAGGTCTAAAAATCAGGTGTGTCTTATACAGGGGATGTAACATTGAACTTACCTTTTCTATACCTCCGGCGGACCCTCCGGCAGTTTCAGGCTCTCTCCTCCGCAGCTGTGCCTCTGGCTGTCTCCCTCGCGTCGCGCACTGCTCATAGACGTTGCGTGACCTAAGGTCACATCAACATCATTGTACAGCATGCACCGCGAGGGAGAGAGTCTGAGTCACAGCTGCATGGGAGAGAGCCTGAAACTGCCGGACAGACAACTGGAGGGACAGAAAAGATAAGTTCAGTGTTACATCCCCTGATCCCTTGTATAAGATGCACCCCATTTTTTATTAAATAATGCTTAGATGCTTAATAGATATAAAATACATTTAATTTTTTTTTTTTCATTTAGGCTCCAAAACCAGGGTCCGTCTTATAGAAGGGAGCGTCTTATACGTGGGGAAATATGGTAGATTATTGTGAAAATCCAGTGGTGCTGTGGGAATCCTCAAAGGCAGTGATGAGGGGATATGTTATTTAATGTGTTATTATGTGTTATTATGTGGTGAGTCAAAAGAGAGAGGCCAAACAACAATACAAATGCCTACGTAGGGAGATGGAACAAGCCTTTCAGTTGTATACTGCTTTTCCTTCCCTGGATAATTTGCCCCATTACACAGAACTATGCAGGCTTTTAGAGAGCTTTCTTTTAGCTCAGACTCCCACTAATATTAACCATATCCAGCATACTTTTTATAATGGGGTAATAAGACGGGAAAACTACTCACAACAATGTCTCGTCCCAGTCAGAAACGCACCTTTATCACCACTCAGTCTGGGGCTTTGTTCTGGAAGACTAGGGATATCATATCTCAGCTGATAGAGTACTTTACCAACTTTTACAAAGCGATCCCCCGTGACCCAGCAGAACAGGACCGTTTCCTTCAAATGGCTAAATTATCAAAATGAACTTTAGCCAAAAATGAACAATTATCTTCGGATATAACGGCCGACAAAATTAATAGGGCAATATCTGAGCATAAATTACATAAAAGTCCAGGACCTGACGGCCTAACCGCTGAATAATACAAGATCCTACAACAGGAGATGGTCCCCTGTCTGTTAGATTTATACAACCACATCTTCCATGAGGGTTTGCCCTGCCATTCCTTTCACAAAGCACATACCACCCTCATTTTGAAACCTGGTAGGGATTCTGCGCAGGCGGATTCGGATTGTCCCATTTCCCTTATCAATCTTGATGCTAAGATGCTCTCGAAAATCATGGCAACTAGACTTCAGAATATCCTCCCACAATTGTTGACGGAACATCAGTTGGGATTTACTCAGGGCAGACATTCAGTGAAGGCAGTGAGAACTGCTATTGCAGTAATTGTACAGTCTGATATCTCACAAGGAAGGTACTTGTATACGGAGCCAACCACATCTCTACTGGTGAATGGAGTGAGGAGCGGCCCTGTGAGATTGGAGAGGGGAACTAGGCAGGGATGCCCACTCTACCCACTTCTCTTTAATTATCCATAGACCAGTTAATACGAGTATTAAAGGACATGACTGAATAGGGTATTTTGTGTGAGAAACACTGAATCAAATTATCTACATTTGTGGATGATATCCTCTTATATATAGGTGACCCTAACACTTCTTTACCACCAATCCTCCAAGTTCTGGAGGAATTCGGGGATATTTCAGGATTTCGAATAAACATGACAAAGTCTTTTGCGTTTTATTTGAAGAGGGGGATATTGAGACCGCCATGGGCTGGGCGTTTCCCGTTTCGCTGGTCCAAGGGCCATATCACAAACCTGGGGGTGGATCTCCCAAAAAACCCGGCTAAATTATATCAACTAAATTATGGAGAGGCCATCCGAAATCTGACAATGGGATGGAAACACCTCTCTCTTTCTTTCCTGGGTAAGGCCAATCTCATCAAGATGGTCTCCTTTCCCAGACTGTGCCTGATGCAGGCATTCCCCATTCTTTTCACGTGCAAAGACTTCACATATCTCAATATGATCTTTCGCAGATTTATATGGGCAAACGGAAGACCTAGGATAGGCTTAATGAAACTGCAGCAAACCCAAAATAACGGTGGTATAAATTTCCCTCAAGTGGCTAATTACAATCAGGCAGCAATTCTGCGCTACATTAAAGATTGGTTGCATGGGCAGAGTATATACACCAACCTGGCAGTGGAACAGAGTTTCTTACCAGATCTGAATCTGGTGAGCTTTCTCCACCAGCATGACCAGGAGGTTTCCCAGGAGATCAGGTCAAACCCTCTGTTATGGACTACCAGAAAAGTATGGCACCTGCTATGACACAAACAATCACTTAACGCTCACAAATCGGTGTTCCTTCCCTTCATGGGTAACCCAGACTTTCAGGATGGCACGGTGGACTACCCCTTCACACGTCAGCATAAGGCAGGTTTGCGGTTAGTGGGAGACCTAATTGATATATCAACAAAAAGCTGACGTTTAGACAGGCTCAGGAGCGTTTTCGGTTATGGTTCCTCCAAGCACAACATTACGTTAGTACATTGGTTAGCCACCTCTCACTGTTAGATCTACAAAATCCATTAGATACCAATTTAAAAAACCAATCTAGTAATAGAGGAGCTATCTCCAGATATTACAATTTGCTACGTATCCCGATGGACCATTCGCGAGTATGTTCAGGGTTGTTGCAGTGGTTAAAACATTTTCCAAATCTAACATGCGAAGACTTACTTAATTCTCTGACGCAAGCAAACAAAGCGCTGCCGTCAAATCAATATCTGGAGATGTTCCTAAATCTATATCATAACGCATATATTTATATATTATCTATTTATGCCTAGAAGACTTTAGCTGCTAGATTCTGTCACCATGACATGTGAGGCTTTTTTGGCTAACACAATGGTTGATAGAAATAACTTCCTTTAGTACTTTAAAAAAAGAAAGAAACAATCTGTCTCAAAAAAGTAGTGAGGAAACTTGTCCCACTGAGAGAGGGTTCAATTTTTTTAAATGGGAATATATCCTACAAGATTAAATTAGGTATTGGTGGGATACAGCATTTCTCAAAAAATATCTTGAGAAGAAAATAATACCAAGGGGCCTTAGAGTCTCAAGACAGTTGGCATTTACCAATGAGCCCGAGTTACTGAGAAATTGGTACAACATATTGTACAATTGCTCTTATAAGCTTATAGAACTCCTGATTAAATTCAGGGAATGTAAACTAAAAGAGATGTCCTAAACAATTAATGATGTGCATCATGATCTCCAAAAAAATAATAAAACAGAAAGAGGTAAAAGATGAAATTTCAATGATTGAACAGAAGGTTATGACACTGGAGACTAAAATCTAAATTACAAAAACAAATAAATTTAAAAGAGACCAGTTGGATTATGATAATGATCATGTAAGAGATTATAATCAATTGAATAAAAAGGTGGAATTCTGAGGTATGAATTCAACTATACTCAGAAGAAACAACATTTCTCTGTAGGTAACAATCCTAATGTGAAGTTCCCTTATCAAAATCAAAATGGGGGTACCAATAATAATAAGCATGGTGGCAATAGCAAGAATGGTAATAATGGTATCAATAGAAATGGAAAATCAAAATTCAATAGTCAAAAGGACCCTAATACTGTTAACCAAAAAAATATAAATAGTGCCTTGTTTTATAAACAAAGCCCACTTATAGTACAGGTAAAAAATCCACCGACAAAATATAAGAAAACTCCACAAGACCCTAATAATCACCTATCAAATTTCCAACATGATTCTATAAAGGAAAATACATTGACTAATCAAAATTTCACTACTGGGGATGAAAGGGTAGTAACACCTAAAAATAGACATTTCCTTAGATGTGAGACAGAATCTATAGAAGTGTCTTCTTTTTTAGACCTCCCCCCAGACTTTCAGATCCCACCCCATCCGAATCGCTTCAAAATTCTAAACACCAAGTCCACTCCAAAAAGACCCAGAGAAGCCGAGGGACTAGAGGTGGTAGCAGAATCAAAAAAGAGGATTCTAATATAGATGGTCCTCCGAGGGGAATTTTCAATTTATCTAAGAGACCACTTTCCATTTCTGAGCAAAAACTTCTACAGAAAGGTCTCAGTTTCGCCCCCACAAAAAATCCCAACTTACTTGAATTATTTACAGAGTTGAATTTGTTTATTAGAACCTTGTGTAGAAAACGCTACTTTTCATCTAAACACAAAAAACTTTCTCTTCCAGGAGTTGAATTGGATCCTGATGACCTAACAGCTTAATAATTTAGAGGAGCTGTGGTCAGAGGGCCATTCAACCACTGAATCTACAATTATGCATTATGCTAATCAATCTAGTTTGACAAATGTTCCTGTTGATAGATCCAAATTCAAACATAAATCACATTTTTTTCCACATAATCAGATTAGTCCTAGCATACAAACATTTTACAAAAAATATATAGAAGAAAAAGTTGCGCCAGGTGTTTCTTTCAAAAAATAATTTTAATAAAAACTAAACCAGACAAGTAAATAAATGACTAAATTAAAATATAGAATTAAATCTATACCCACAACATGCACATATAAATATATTTTAAACAATATAAAACCTACTGCTGTGCACAGCTACTAATTAAGGGCTAAATAATGCAACCTGTCGACAGGGTTTCTTCTTTGCTCTTAATATTAGATTCCCTTTTTATTCTGATCGACTGCTCTCCTTTCTTTTAAAATTGTTACACTGCAACATTGTGTTTATTGTAAACAGTGCATCTTTAGTTGCAGTTCTTGTTAGATGCTAAATACAATGTTAAACTTAAACTAATTTGGATATTCCCTGTTGTAATGTCCACTTTATAGTGAGTAGTTGCCACTTAGGATAAATTAAATGTCCACCAACGTCAGTTTTAAATGCGTGGTATGCTGTAGAGTGTTGCAGAAATCAAATACTTTTTACTCACGGTCATGCTTTACACTGTTCAACCACGAACTGTATAAAAAGTAGTTGCCACTTAGGATAAATTAAATGTCCACCAACGTCGGTTTTAAATTCGTGGTATGCTGTATAGTGTTGCGGAAATCAATCACTTTTTACTCACGGTTGTGCTTTACAATGTTCAACCACGGACCAAATAGATTCTCCAAAGTTAATGGATATAGTCTCCTCTTTTCCCAACGTAGTTGATTTTACTTAGCCTCCGATGAACGGAAGCGTGTGGTTCTCCTGTTAGACGCCGCTCTGGCAGTCCTATCACAGTGTAGCTCACACACGGACAGGAAAAAAGGAGGGGGGGGGGATTCAAGTCCTGCTGTCTCCGATCGTGTCTTTCTCTCTCTCCAAAAGACTTTTTGTATTTTTCCTGTGGCAACAGTGGTAGATCCAAAATAGTAATCTGGAGAACTGACCAGAGTATCGCTGGCTCAGATACTCCTAAAGGTAGGCAGTCGATCGCTGTGCTAGTGCAGTGGGGGACACCTTGACGCTTTCCCTGGTGTACAGGTTTCTTCAGAAGGTGCTGATGAGATTCCGGTCTCTCTTTTTATCAGGTGAGTTGATTAGTACCATCTGTATTCTCTTCCCCCTTCCTATTATTAACCTATGATATTACATTATGCGTGAAACAGTATTCCCCCTCAAATGAATATTATAACATCCTATATCTCTCTATGTCCCTCACATTTTCACAAAAGGGTTGTTCTAAATGCAAATCAACATCCTATATTCTACTTATTTTATTTTTAACGGACCCTCCGTTGTCTTAACTAGATAGAAAATACTCTTTCCTCTAGTACTTAATAGGAACTCATTTTAGAATTAATTATAGTGTCTATTTCTATATTTTCTCACATTATCATTGACCATTATTCATATTATCAAAAAATTATATAATTTTCCCTCTTACCATATTAACAATCCCTAATACACCACTTTGTGTTTCTATATTTTTGTTTTAAATTCTTTGAGAATTTTGTTTTATTATATCAATATAGTATATAATTCCATCTTACCTTCACACATTAACACTTCCCAATCTGCCTCTTTATGTTTCTATATTTTTATTTTTAATTTAAAAAAAAAACATTTTTATTTTTATTTTGTTATATCAATACCAATCCTAATGTGTTTAATATTCTATATATGTATTTTTATTCTATAATTTTATAGTGATAATCAATCAGCGATACATTGTACATAGTTCAATCTAATTCTTATTCTACTTATTCCAATGTGGTTTTAATAAATGCTAGTGCATAATCATATTCAGTGATTCTTTCCTTATAAGTTCCGAAACCTAAACTCAATATATTCTATATAAAACGATATAATCAATGACAATATAATTCATATCTGTCGCACAACATGATATGTCCAGATATGAAATGTAATCAATTCACTATAGAGTGAGTATATAATGATCCGGTTACACCAAAAAGAATACAAGTATAATTTTTATCCATACTTTTGAGATAGGTATAATTATTTTGAATGTCTAGTTGAACATACAACCCCTTCTAATTACTTAGTGATGCATTAGTTGGTCTTTTTCAGCCTATTCCCAATGTATCCCATTATTTTCTTATCTTGTGGTATTAAACACCTGCAACCTGTTATCTATTTGGTTCTAAAAATATTTTACAAAAAAACTTTAGATGATTTTGGAAGATTATGTCAAAATGACTCTAAAATCAATAAATTTAATGATAACGTTACTAAAATGGAGAGAAAACTTTGAAAACACTTATTGAGGATAACTCTATTATCATCAAACAGGCTGATAAGGGAGGGGGGGGTCGTTATTTTGGACGCCGAGGCCTACCGTGCGGAGGCTCTGCACCAACTTGACGACCCACAATATTACAAAATATTAAAAGAAAACCCTACTATACCTTATCTAAATGCTCTGGTTAAACTCTTACATGCTGCCCTCAAGGATGACATCATTTCTAAACAGGAGTTCGCCTTTCTTCATGTTAAATATTCTGTTACCCCAGTTTTATATTTATTACCAAAAATTCACAAGTCACCCCTACAACCATCAGGTAGTCCTATAATTTCTGGGTGTGGGTCTTTAACTTCCAACCTTTCTTTTTTTGCTGACCACTTTTTACAGGGCTACATCACTTCCCTGCGCTCGCACATCAGAGATACCCTTCATCTATTAACTAAATTGGAATCCATAGAATGGAAATCAGGGTATGCATTTCGTACCCTAGATGTTCAAGCGCTATATACGAACATCCCCTCTACAAGGAGAAGCTTCCCTCCTCTCTTTAAATTCTAAGGATTCCAAAATTTCTGTTTTAACAGAACCATCTCCATGTAACCTAAGAGAAAATCCTTGTACCACTGAGAAAGTGAAGACTAATAACTATGACTGCACTTTCATCAGTAGGTACAATAAAAATCGAATACCATTAAACAAATTATCTGTGACAATTTTACAATTCTTAAATATGATAAGGTTTTGAACCAATGCCTACCTGAGAAACCTAATAAGAATTTAAAGAATTTTCCATCTTCTAGTTATAACCCTCTAAATTCTAAAACTCCAGCACAATCTTTTAGTTGGCTCCCCCCTAAACCAGTGGGCACATTTAAATGTGGCAAATCAATATGCCTTACTTGTTCTCATATTGGTCACAAGATAACTACAGTTACCTCATGGTCGACAGGAAAATCCTTTGATATCCAAAGGAAAAAGGAAATCAGATTAGCAAAAATAGAGACTGAAAAACAAGTTGCAAAAGAAAGTAAGACAAACCCTAAAAAGTTTTTTAAGTATATAAATAGCAAAAGGATCAAAAAAGACAATATAGGTCCCCTAAAAAGTGAGATGGGTGGATTGATAAATGATGAAAAGGAAAAAGCAGAGGTATTAAACACTTTCTTTTCTTCAGTGTATACTAGAGAGGAAGAAATGGTAGGAATAATACATAAAAATGGAAGTGCAACTGTACCATCACATAATATTTGTTTTACAGAAGAAGAAGTCCAAAGGCGGTTGAAGAAAATTAAGATAAATAAAGCTCCTGGCCCTGATGGTATACATCCAAGGGTTCTAATGGAGCTACATTCAGAAATTGCTAGACCGTTGTTTTTAATTTTCATAGACTCAATTTCAACAGGCTGTGTACCAAGGGATTGGCGCATAGCAGATGTAGTGCCATTGTTTAAAAAGGGAATTACCAAGGGAGCATAGCAGATGTAGTGCCATTGTTTAAAAAGGGAATAAGATCACGACCGGGTAATTATAGACCTGTGAGTCTGACATCACATCAAGGGAAACTGCTGGAAGGTATTCTAAGGGATAATATACAGGATTTCTTGATGAGCAATAAGATTATTAGTGGGAATCAGCATGGATTTGTGAAAAATAGGTCATGCCAAACTAACCTAATTAGCTTCTATGAAAAAGTTAGTTCGTACTTAGACCAGGGTAGTGCAGTGGATGTGGTCTACTTAGATTTTGCAAAAGCCTTTGATACGGTGCCACACAATAGATTGGTCCACAAAATAAGGGAACTGGGTCTAGGTAGCAACATTTGTACTTGGATCAAAAACTGGTTGGAGAATAGGGAACAGAGAGTTGTGATAAATGGAAATTATTCTAATTGTAATGATTTGCCAAGTCTCTGAAGTTCCACTCACACAGAAAACAGCAGTATTTTGTATAACCGAGTTGTAATCTCAACAAGAGCGAAATTACTTTTAAATCAACACAGAAATGCCATTGGTGCCCTTCGTATCTAATTTTTTTTGCAATAGTTTCATGATCCCATGTTTTTACCTTATAGCAGCAGTAGAGTGGTATTGAGGGTATCTTGTTTTTTAAAGTAGCACAGCTTCCAAGCTCACTTTAGAGGGATCAATGAACAAACGTCAATCCTCTACTTTTTACTCGTGATCAAGTGCATCCATAACAGACTGGACATCTTGGCAAAAGACAAGTTCATCTTCAAGGGCAAAGAAACCCTTAAAGTCATTTTGCCTTTGTCTGAAAACATATACTTTAATGTCATTGTGAAGGGGATTCTAGCCTTTCAATCTGGAGTCTAAAAGTTCTGTTTGCCTTTTAGATAGGTTAAAATCTCGGACAAAGTCATTGAGATCCCATTGAGTAAAGAAATGTAGTTTAGGAACCGTACCGGGAGACTCAAAGTTTGGGTCAAGACTTGCCTGATCCTCACAATGCTCTGCAAGTTCAATTTCTTTTTCATCTTTTGGAAGTCTGAAGTTTTCTAGAGGCTTTGGCACAGTCATGTCTTCACTACATAGCACACACCTCATGGCAGATGGTAAATTTGGGTGTGGCACAGTGTGCTTTGACTTGGAATTGATGCCCAAAATATTAGTCAAGCAAAAGTAGTAGTTTGTACAGTGGTCTTTTGGTTCCCCCCAAATCATTGGAACAGCAAAATTCATGTGCCGAGAACTCTTTGCCAACCTGAGAGGAGTCTGACACAGCAAACATGATAGAACAAGCCATTGTCTTGGTCATTGACCTTGAATACAGTGCTCATAGCACTGCCACAGGACTGGAGTCAAACAGTGTCTCTGCCGTTTAACCACAAATATAGGCAGATAGATATATATATACAGCAGATATGCACAGTGCAGCATTCATGACTCCCTCTGAGGACAAAAGTGATGGTGGGGATGTTTTACAGCTCAATACTGATGGCCGGCACATGTGGACCAACCCACAAAGGGCCATGAAATATATGAAAAGTAAGCAGTGTGCAGTTAAATTGATTAAATCTGAAGAGACTGAGAAGTCCTTCCATATCTATAAGGAATACAATGTAACATGCAAAAAGGAAATCAGATTGGCAAAAATAAAAACTGAAAAACAATTTGCAAATGAAAGTAAGACAAACCCTAAAAAGTTTTTTAAGTGTATAAATGGCAAAAGGAAAGACAATATAGGACCACTAATAAGTGAAATGGGTGAATTGATTATCGATAAGAAGGAAAAAACTGAGATATTAAACACTTCTTTTTCTTCAGTATTTACAAAGAGGAACAAATGGTTTGAATAATACATCAAAATGGAAATGCAACCATAACATTATTTAATACTTGGACAAAGGAAGAAGTTCAAAGGCAATTGAATAAACTAAGATAAATAAAGCTCCATGTCCAAATGGCATTCACCAAAGGGTTGTTATGGAGCTAAACTGGACAATTATTCTTAATTTCTATAGATTCAATTACATCAGGCTCAGTACCAAGGGATTGGTGAATAGTAGATGTAGTGTCGTTTAAAAAGGTAATGAGATCACAACTGGGGAATTATAGACCTGTAAACCTGACATCAATAGTAGGAAAACTACTGGAAGGTATAGTAAGGGATAGTCTTCAGAATAACTTGGTGTGCAATAAGATTATTAGTGGCAATCATCATGGATTTGTAAGGGATAGGTCATGTCAATCTAATCTAAAAAGTTTTTATGAGTAATTCATGTGAGCTTAGGAAATTGTAGTACAGTAGATGTGGTCTACTTAGATTTTGCAAAAGCCTTTGATAGAGTGCCACACAATAGGTTGATCCACAAAATAAGGCAAGTGGGTCTAGAAAAAAACATTTGTACTTAAGTTTAAAAATGATTGGAGAATAGGTAACAGAGAGTTGTGATAAATGGAACATTTTCTAGTTGGTCACCCTTTAATTGTTAATTTATTTAATATTATTATTATTATTATTATTATTATTATTATAGATTTTTTCATTTAATGTTTATTACAGTTGGTATTATTATTTGTTCATTTTAATATTAATATTAATATTATTATATTTAATTTAATTGATATTATATTCAGTTATTAATGCTGTTTCCAATTATTAGGGTTTTTTTTCCAAATTATGTGTATATAGGAGACTTATTCATATATATTATATGTTATTTCCACAAGACAGCACTTTGTCATAACAATATGTGTTTACACACGACGTCTGTGCACACATGTATTTGGTATTAAAATGTTTGAAGATATGTATATGGTTTTATTATAAAGAAGAAATGTTTTATGCATATGTGTGTACATGTACATGTATACTTATGCTCATACTACCACCCTACCCTCTAGCAGGGTTTTAGGGTTAAATTTCTTTTGCTTGGGAAGCTAATTATGCAAAGCACATGAACTGCTCCCTTTAAATATGAAGCATCCAAAAGCACCATATTGTCTTGAAAAAGTCCTACGGATGAAATGCGTTGACAGGGTGAATTGCTTTCTCCCTCTGACCATTGAGGCCAGGAGGAGGGACACACGTGAGCCACTATTACACAGCAGGGACTCCTGCTGTTTACCAACACACGTGGCGCTACACCCTCCCCACAAGGATAATCATAGATCCACAAACCATCTGAACCCAGCTAACCGTGTCATGTCACCCATCCATTTGGTGATTTACAGAGGTATACAGAGCGGTAATAGAAGACTCAGGTAACAGGAAACTTTCCCGCATAGTTCAAAATGCACAGGTCTATTGCAAAAGAGACAATTGTCTTGTCCACTACGGAACTATTTGTAACAATTCATCTTTATCTTTTCCCATCAAGCTATGATGAGGTATATGGACTGATAACTGTTGCCAATAACAACTGTCGCTGCCACTAACAACTGTTGCCGCATGAATTATACTAACCTGTCGTGCACACATTAAATATACTTTCAAAAATATTATATCCACCGTGTATCTGCTTACCCTTAACCTCTGTATTCAATTGCACCATAACTTAGAGCAGATTGTCCATTATAGCCTAAAGTCGATTAATCTATGGTGTCTGAAGTATGTAATAATACACATACAATATTCAAATAAGTTTATTCCGCAGCATAAAATTGATAATCAATTGGTGGCCACCACAATTTTATAAATAATTGGATCAGATTGGTAGTTAATAATTAATATCACATGCATGTGATTTATAATATTTAGTCCAATTAATAATGTTGAAGACAATTTGATAAATTACTTACCCCTAAGCCCGAAGTGGGTGCTGTTTAGTATTCTGCCGCAGAATCAGAGAAGCCCACGCTGTTGCCAGCAGCTGGTGCAGTATGTTAGCGCAGCAGCGAAAAAGTCACTTTTACAAATGTGGACTCACAGATCCATACCACCACTTTCCTTGTTTAGAGATAAATTACATAAAATCTTTGTAATGGATTGGATAGAAATGTTAACAGATAAAGAGAAAAGGATCAATTACTTTTTTGCCGTATGGGAATCCTATATAGATACTCTCTCAGTTTCCATGAAAACTAAACTACGGAGTACAATCCAGCATACTACCTGGCATGCTCTACGCTTGATGGATAATGATCCCCCTCTGGTTATATAGAACAACCTGCTGTTGTATAGTTGGATGACAGGCGCGCGGCGACATGGTCTTCCCTCACATGATAATTCTTAGTACAACCCTGGTAAGGATACAGGCAGCCTTGGTAGGAAAGAATTGTAACAAACTAGAAACCATTGCTAATCTCGAATGATGTTATGTCATGTTTAACTTGCTTCCAAATAAGACAAATATGAATGATAAATAACCTAGCTATTGATGAATGGAACATTCTATGGCTTACCATTCCTAGTGAAGAAAATATTCAAAGTATGTTGTTATTGACATCTGTCAGTGACTAATTACAATCTGAAATATGTGTTATTTTGTTTACATGTATTCTTTGTATTATAATAACGTGCAGTGTCATTAATAAAAATTATTTAAAATAAATAAAAATTAAAGGAACAAAAGATAGCCCTAATAAGGGCTTTTGGTTTCTTTCATAGCACAGAACTATACACTACCACACTAGTGGATAGGTACTATGGACCTACCTGGCCCAGTTACTATGCCAGAAACACTTACTGGGTATCTCCTAGAGTTCTTCTAATCACTCAGGCAAACGCAGTTATAAAAACACAACAGAACTTTATTATAAAACATGAACACAACACTAAATCCTATNACTATGCCAGCTTACTGGGTATCTCCTAGAGTTCTTCTAATCACTCAGGCAAACGCAGTTATAAAAACACAACAGAACTTTATTATAAAATAAAAC
>WWET01001474.1:35814-52905 GCA_011038615.1 Limnodynastes dumerilii
ATTTTTGAGGAAGAGTTTGTCAAGAAACTTTTCACAAAGGTGGGGGCTGTTGGAGAGGAGCAATTCTACCTTTAAAAAGAGTATCTCAGATACATACATTTCATAGGACTTGCAAACGAAAGAGGTGTCACTTATTTCTGGTCTATCCCAAGCCAGAAAGTTCTTTGTGTAAATGCTTTCTGTATTTTCACCTTTTTATTATATAAGAAACTTTTGTTATTCTTTTGTAAATAAGCATTGTGATTCTTAACATATTAAATATCAATTACTAAGTTCATGTCTCTGTGTTCTTATGGAATCAAGTGTCAGACCAGCTTGGTTATTAAACGCTACTTAATGGTAACAGCAGGGATCATTCTGAGTTTATGATAATTCTGATAAAGCATAATTGTGTTTGATTTGTGTAAAGGAGAACCTAAAGCCTCCTGTAAATCATCCTGGTGGGAGCAGCTTGTTAGTAATAACTAATATTTGGGGTTGATAAGGGGCTGTTGTGAGCGGATACATTCTCTGGCACGAAAATCTCATTTGCAAAAAAGGGACATCCGAAAGTTCATTTTCGGATGTCCCTTTTTCGAATAATTACCACATTCTATTTGGCATACTTCACCCATTCTCCTTCGGAAATGACGATATCCCTCCGCCGCCGTTATCACCGGTCCAAGGGACAGGTGAGTAAACTCTCTGTGTAGGGTATGGAGGGTTAGGGTCGGGCTGCAGGGGAGGGAGGGTTAGGGTCAGGCTGCAGGGGAGGGAGGGTTAGGATCAGGCTGGACTGGAAGTAAGGGAGGGTTAGGGTCAGGCTGCCAGGAAGGGAAGCTTAGGGTTAGGGTAGTGAGAGGTGAGGGTTAGGGTTAGAATTAGGGAAAGGAGTGGAGGACTATTTTTAATAACTTTTCGGAGCACCGAAAGCTTGGTGATCCGTGGATCAATTGCAATGCCTCCTTGAGGCATATGCAAACGAAATCCCAGCCAGTTCGAAACTGGCTGGGAGGAAACGGCCCTATCAAAATAGGGCCGTTCTAACCGGGGACCCACACCCGTTGTGAGTAACCCCTTGTATCTCAGATAATTCACGAAAACCTCAGATGAGGTCAGGGCCATGATAAATTGGTGGCAAGCATGTGGGATAGCCTTGTCTTGTAAGGCTGGCGACCTCAGCCTCCAAGCCATCAGCTTTAGGTCTTGCAGTTGAGGATGATGTATTACACCCTGCCTGAGCAGTCCTTGATATGGTTTTAGTTTCCAGGGATGGTCTACTGCTAACTCTAGTACTTGTGGGAACCACGGTCTTCTTGGCCAATAAGGGAGGATCACAATAAAGTCTGCTTGAGCCGATATGATCTTTGTTATTACTCTCTGTATCAGCGGAATTGGCGGAAATACGTAAGCCAGCTTGAAGTCCCACTTCATTGAGAGAGCATCTATGCCGTGAGACCCCTGCTCCCTGAACCTGGAAAAAAACTTGTTGACCTTCTTGTTCTTGCTTGTTGCCATTAAGTCCACTTTGGGTTTTCCCCATCTTCTTGTTATCTGATAGAACATCTGCTGATCTAGCTCCCACTCTCCTGACGAGATCGGTTTCCTGCTCAATGAATCCGCTATTGGATTTATATTGCCTGCGATATAGACAGCTGAGATGTCTTCCAGTTCTCTTTCTGCCCAGGCTAGTAGTATGTCTACTTGTCGCATCATCTGTTCGCTTTTGGTCCCTCCTCGGTGATTTATATACGCCACCACTGATTTGTTGTCGGATTGGATGGAGACATGATGTTGTTTGATGGTCTGGTGAAAATAAAGACAGGCCCTTATCACCGCTGTCATCTCTCTTAAGTTGGAGTGTGCTCTTGTCATTGAAGGTTCCCAGGTTCCTTGTGCTATCTGTGACCCACATAGAGCTCCCCATCCTGTCTTGCTGGCGTCTGTTGTTATGACGACTGGTGTCTGTAGTCTGAAGGACTTTCCCTTCTGTAAATTCTCTACTGTTGTCCACCACATTAGGTCTTGCCTGGTCCTGGCTGCCAGGGAAATCAGTTGGTACCTGTTGTCTGGATCTTTGTCCCATTGCTGTAGAAAACAATTTTGCAACGATCTCATGTGGGCTCTTGTCCAAGGAACTGAATCTATCGAGGCTAACAAGGGTCTTCATACATTGTTCCGTTGTTGTCCACGGTTGACTTCTTAGTTGCATGATGCTGTCCCTTATGACCTTGATTCTTTCTGAAGGTAGGAATATCTTTTCTTGACTGGTGTCTAGTAGGACCCCCAGATACTTCAATCTGGTAGCTGGTTGGATCTGGCTTTTTTCCCAGTTTATCATCCATCCATGAGCCTGAAGTACTTGAATGACTCTTTGAGTGTGAGCTGCTGACTGCATGGGTGATGGAGCTGCAACTAATAGGTTGTCTAAATACGCCCAAATTAGGATCCCTTCTTCTCTCAGGCTTGCTATAATTGGGATCAATACCTTTGTGAAGGTTCTGGGTGACGAACGGTAGAGCTGTAAACTGAAAATGACGATGGAACACTTGGAATCTTAAAAATTTCTGATGTTGTTGAGCAATTTGTACATGTAGGTACGCATCTTGTAGATCTATAGTTGTGAGGAACATCCCTTTGTACAGTGCTGGAACTACCGTGCGAACTGACTCCATCTTGAACCCCCTTATGAACAGATACTGATTTAACTTTCGGAGATCTATAATCACTCTGTAATTCCCTGACTGTTTCTTTACCATGAAAATCTTGGAATAACATCCCTTCCCTTGTTGTAAAAGAGGAACTGACATGATTACCTTCTGTCTGATGAAGTTGTCGAGGCTGTCCTTGAGTGCGTCGATCTCCTCCTGGAGGCGTGGTGTCCTCGACCTCATGAAAAAATCCTTCGGATGTCTCTCAGACTCCAGAGAATAACCTTCGGACACAATCTTCCTTACCCACCGGTCTGATGTCGTTATCGTCCATACGCTGGCAAATTGTGTGAGTCTTCCTCCTACTGCCAGGTTGGTAGGAGTACTCACTGTCCTGACGTCACATAGTTGGGGGACGAAAAAATTTCGTATCTCTCCCTCTATTAAAACCAGAGCTTTGCCTGGATGGTCCCTGTTGAAATTTTCGCAGATAAGATCTGCCAGGTCTATAAGATCTCGCTTCCTTTGATTCTGATTGCGTAGGCCTGAAGTTTCTCTTTGTATAAAGCTACTTAGTCTGTTTCTCCTGAGGTAGCCAAGAGGATTTTCCACCCGAAACTTTAGTAATAATTTCGTCCAATTTTGGGCCGAACAGATAGTCTCCTGTAAATGGTATGGACAATAATCGGGCTTTAGATTGAGCGTCGGCCGCCCACGGTCTTAACCATAAAGCTCTTCTTGTTGTAGCAGCCGTGGAAATAGACCTCGCTGCCAATTTAATAGAGTCCATAGAGGCTTCACAAATAAATTTGATAGCCGGTTGGATATCTTGGACTGTTTTAGTTAACTCACTGCGTTTGACACCATCTGCAATATTCTTCTCCAATTCTCCTGCTCAAACTCTCAGCACACGAGATGTTACTGATATTGAAACTGCCGGTCTTAGAGCTGCACCTGAAATTAAATGATGTTTCTTTAATGTTACCTCCATCTTACGTTCCATTGGGTCTTTGAATGTGTTAGCATCCTCCATAGGAAGCGTTGTGCGCCTAGAAATACGGGAAACAGCTGCGTCAATTCTGGGCGATTCTTCCCACTTTTTGGATTCCTCTGTATTAAAAGGATAAATTTTATTAATCCTAGACATGGAAAACAGCTTTCTGTCCGGATATTCCCATTCCTCAGACAAAACCTCTTTAATGACGTGCGAGATAGGAAAAACCCTTGATTTTTTCTTATGTTCCTTAAATATAAGGTCCTGTAATAAGACATCCTGCTTAGTTTCCTGTATGTTTAAAGTCTTGTCAATTAACTTTAATAAGGATTCCACTAATTGGGGATTTAAATTGTCTTCCTCCTTAGATGCTACTGACTCAGCATCCGAAAAAGTTTGTTCACCTGATACATATGCGCCCTCTTCAGGTTCTGATTGATCCGATATGTCAGGTGTAGCAGCTTTGGGTCTCTTAAGGGTCAATCTTTGCAGAGACGTCTCTAGTACCTCCTTAGTAACAAATGTTTCAGTGAAAACACCTTTTAACAGATTAATAAAATCCAACATCTGAGGAGAGATTTGTTGCTGATGAGTTTGCAGGCAATTAGTACATGTGGTTGCTGTATAGTTGTCAGGCAAATCATTGTCACAATTAACACACTTAGAAATTTTCATTTTCTTATGCTTTCCTTTGGAGGAGGCTGATGCTTTACTTGCTTCAGATCTACATAATTACATAGGTATATGTAAATGTTTTCAGTAAGAAAAAGTACACATACCTTCTGACTGACATCTTAACCTGACCTACCCAGACCTCCTGATCTGCGACCGTTTCTCTTCCATGCTAAAGCAGGAAAGTAGATGCAGACATGGTAGGTAGCTCCAGAAGGCCTTTTAAATCAAATCTGGCGCCAAAAAACTGCTCTTAAAATTTGGTCTCCGGATGTCCCATAGGAAACCATAGGCCACCCAAACATGGCCGTCTCCATGTGTATCCTCCTCCTAGTGGCCGGAAGTGCGCAACGTCACTTCCGCGGCTTCCTGGGTAAAAGGAAGTCCTTCTGCAGCCTCTGTAATAACGGAGCTGAATAGCGACGGGCCGGTCGTTCCACCCCCTCCTCCCCGCCACAGAACATGCGGACGGGGAAGGCATATGCTGGTAAGTCAAAAACTAATAGAAAACAAAAAACCTACTGCTGGCTCCTACACCTCACAGGAAAAGAAAAAGACAAGGAGCACCGGAGGAGGGGCATATTTATATGGATCCGGTGTGTCTTTTTCTTTTCCTGTATTGGCTACCGCCCCATTGGAATTACCCTATGTGCTATGCTGCCAACAAGTGAAGGGGAAAAAGCTGATTTACAAGCTGAGAAGCAGCTAAACAAGAGGCAGTAAGAAAGCACCAGTGTAGCTTGCAAAACTCCAGCACCAGCCAGACAACTAGAAGGCTGGCATTTTCATACCTCGTATGGACCAATTCCCTGTTCTGGAGAAAGATAGGGACCTGGACTATTTTCTGTGGGGGTTTAAATAAAACCTGCAGACAGTATGGTCTGCCCCAAAGTCAGTGGGCACAATATTTAACCCCTGGACTGAGAGGTAAAGCACTGAATGCCTTTGCAGGCCTACGTGCTGAACTCAACAAATATTATATATGTCAAATTTATATTATATTGGAATAAAAAATATTCCTACTAATATTTTGCTGGGGACTGATTTGGGCTGAATTTACTCGCATATGTAACATACATAGTAACATAGTTGATGAGGCTGAAAAAAGACACCAGTACATCAAGTTCAACCTACAGTATTTTGGATCTTCAGCTATCCCTATCTTTATATTTGAAGTTAATCTATATGAAGTAACCTCCAAACTGTTTCAATCTGGGAAAAAAATAAATATCCCTGCTGACCCAAGATGTCCGTCCTATTTCTCCCTGGCTCCACTACTGTCCTTCATTTAAATTTGCAGTCCTGGTAACCCTGGATGTCCTTTTCTGCAAAAAATTTATCTAACCCTTTCATAAACATATCAAGTGAATCTGCCATCACAACCTTTGCTGGCAGTGAATTCCACATCCTGACTGTCCTTTCTGTGAAGAACCCTTTCCTTTGCTGGTTGTGAAACTTCCTTTTCTCTAACCTTAGTGGGTGCCCCCGTGTCCTGTGTACAGTCCTTGGGGTAAAAAGTTCCCTTCAAAGTTCTCTGTATTGACCCATAATGTATTTGTATATACTAATCATGTGCCGTATTCAGAGAACGGTTTTCACGGGCAGTTCCGTGCGTATATTTAGGTACATACATCCGGATATGCGACGCCAAAATATGCACGTAAAAATGTAAATAAAAAAGGGCGGAGGAAGGTATTTAAATGAAGGTATGTGGGCGCAACTAACATGGAGGTGGAAGTCACTGACAGCACGGCCGAGAGAGGGAAGTGTCATAGGTGTGAAGGGGTTTGGTCTGCACCGACTGTGCGTATAATTGCATACCTTCAGGGAAACATGTCTAAACTGGCTAGCCTTTCCTCATAGTTCAATGACTCCATGCCCTTTATCAATTTAGTTGTCCTTCTCTGAACCCTTTCTAGTTCCAAAATGTCTTTTTTATGGATTGATGCCCAGAACTGAACTGCGTGTTTGAGATGAGGCCTTACCAATGATTTATATAGTGGCAAAATAAAACAGTCTACCCTTGCATCTATGCCCCTTTTTATGCATGCTAATACTTTATTGGCCCTTGCAGCTGCTGCTTGACATTGAGCACTATTGCTAAGTCTTTTTGTGGCACCCCTGCACTTTCAGTCTGAAAGTGCAGGGTGCGCAGGAGAGCCGGGAGACAGCATGAGGCTGTTGCTTAGGAACAGCCTATAAACAGAGGCGCACGCTGTGTAGCGCGTGCAGCCTCTAGTAGCTTCAGATGTGAGGAGCGCGAGGCTGTTAGGGAGTTTGGCGGGCAGTTGGTGTGAGGAAAGTGGAGAGAGACAGTTGATGTCCGTGAGGGGAGCGATGAAGGAGGGCTAAGTGCGTGTGAGAGGAAGAAGAGATGGAAATAACGGAGTGTGTGTGAGGGATGGACGGAGAGAAGAGGCAGTAATGGTGGCTGAGAGGGAAAGTAAAGTCAATGGAGAATAGACAGAGATAGTGTGGATCTGGACAGTGAAAACTATGGTGACGGAGAAAAACGGCAGGTGGCAGTGAGCAGAGGAAAGGTGAAGGAGGTAATCAGCAGCAGTGTAGTGAACAGCTGATTTATTATGGCAGTAAGAGCAGAGGTCACAAAGGGACAGCTGATACAGAGAGAGACGGAGGACACGAGGTAAAGGAAAAGAGACAGCTGATTTAAGAGTGAGAGAGCCGGAGGTGAAGGGAGTAAGCCAGAGGGTGTGTTAATCAGGAGGAAACATTGAAAGTGCTGACAGGAGAGTCTTGATGAAGCAAAACAGGCATCGGAGGTGACGGGGCACAGAGGGAAAAAAAACTTTTAAGGCAGTGGAGGAGCTGGGCAGTTAACCTAGGAACATTTTGGATGGTGTGAACGGGCTGCAGGACAAGAGTAAAGTGTATTGAACTCCTGTATTGAACAATGGGAAACTGAGGTGTTACTGCAATAAAGAAGAGACTACAGTGTAATTTGTATTATCACTAAGATGACAGACTGAGAGAAAGTCAGGAGCATTAGTACAGATTGCTTATAATACAGGCTCTGTTATATAGTCCATATAAGTCTAAAATCTGTTTGGTGCAGTGTATTTGTATTAATTACATGTAGCATTTATTATTTCAAATTCATATTAGTGGTAATTTAGCATACGAACAGTAGTCAACTTTGTATCTAATATCAACACTTAATGATAATAGTCATGAATGTGTTTAGTTCACTAAGAAACTAGACTTTGTCAACTGCTATATATGATTAGGTATGACAGTATAAATTTGATATATTAGTGTCACTGTTGAAAAATTGCTATTACTTAAAATTGCTCATTTTCTTTGTTTCACTTTGTGATGGCACTAAAGTTTTTTGCTTACCCCTAAACAAATTTAATAAGTAAAGACCAAATATTTATTAAAACTAAATTTATTATATTAAAAGCTGGTACAAAGAGTTTCTGAGTTTTCTTTCATTGCTCACACCTCTCAGCAATCCATCAATACCATCAAATTAATAAAAACCTGTAGCCCTTACCACCCGGTTACTACATTTTGTCCACAAGCACTCCCAAATCCTTCTCCAATAATGATTCTCCTAACTTTATCCCATTTAATTTATAGATTGCATGCTTGTTTTTGATTCAAAAATGCATAATCTTACATTTATCTATGTTAAACCTCATCTTCCATTTGGCCACCCAATCCTCCAGTTAATTCAAGTCCCTCTGCAGAGACGCTACATCTTGCTCAGATTCTATTACCTTACATAGTTTAGTGTTATCTGCAAAAATTGAAACCTTGCTCTCTATAAACCATCACCAAGGTCATTTATAAATATAATAAAATGGAGTGCTCCTAGCACAGAAGCATGAGGTACACCGCTTAAAACTTTTGACCAATTAGAAAAAGTTCAATTTATCACAACTCTCTGTTCCCTATTCTCCAACCAGTTTTTGATCCAAGCACAAATGTTGTTTCCTAGACCCAAAATCTAAGTAGACCACATCCACTGCACTACCTTGGTCTAAGTTCAAACTAACTTTCTCATAGAAGCTAATTAAGTTAGTTTGGCATGACCTATCTTTCACAAATCCATGTTTCTTGCCATTAATAATCTTATTGCACATCAAGAAATCCTGTATATTATCTCTTAGTATCCCTTCCAGCAGTTTCCCAACTATTGATGTCAGACTTACAGTTCTATAATTACCCAGATGTGATCTTATTCCCTTTTTGAACAATGGCACTACATCTGCTATACGCCAATCCCTTGGTGCACAGCCTGATAAAATTGAGTCTATTAAAATTAAAAACAACGGTCTAGCATTTTCTGAATGTAGCTCCATAAGAACCCTTCGGTGTATGCCGTCAGGACCTGGAGCTTTATTTATCTTAATTGTCTTCAACCGCCTTTGACTTCTTCCTTTGTCAAACAAATATTAAGTAATGGTACAGTTTCTTTTTCATTTTTATGTATTATTCCTAACATTTGTTCCTCTCTAGTAAATACTGAAGAAAAGAAAGTTTTTAATACCTCTGCTTTTTCCTTTTCATTATTTATCAGTCCACCCATCTCACTTTTTAGGAGTCCTATATTGGGGCTGATTCAGAGATGCACTTACACCTTTTCTTAGGTGCATGTGTACAGCTCGGCTAAACCATTTTTCAAAGTAAGGGGTGTTAATTAATTTTTTAAAAACTTGTATGCAGGGAAAATACTTTACTTTTACACATAGAACTAAAATACTGCATAACTATATGTTAATCTATAAAATAGAGTTGAGCTAAGAAACTTAAATTCCTAATTTTAATTCTGGTTTTACAATTTAAATCTGTCTCCTCTTGCAATTCAATATGGTATTGCTCAGGTCTACACTTGTACCTACAAAAAGGTGGAAGTGCAACTCTGAATCAGCCCCTTTGTCTTTTTTGATCCTTTTGCCATTTATATACTTATATGTGTCTGATGAAGTTAATTATGATAGGCTACAATCTAAGCATATTTCCTTACAGATTCCAGGCAGTACAGGAAATTCAGAAAGCAACATATCTGCTAAGGTGCTATGTGACAATGTAAATAAACTGCCTGTACAGTCTGTGCTAAGTTATAAGGTTAACAAAGCTAATTGTGGTAAATTGCGGTAAACTGCCGAAGACAGTAGTGCTACTAATGCTAATGTGTTAGGTAAAGATGACTTGGATGGAGGGATTGTATAGTCTGTGTCAAATGGCAAAGGTGTTGCCTCTAGGGAGGAAGATGTTAATGTTGGTGTATATATTCCTGAACTGTGTTTTCTAGGTGGTGACAAGCAAAATTTGTGTTCCATTGTCCCTGGCACTTGTTTAGGTAGATTGCCTCTCGATTTACATGATCAAGTTGGAATGAGTTGGGAACAGGAAAGGGAAAATGTTGGATCAGTTGTGTTTGAGAATGATTAAGCCAAACTAAACTACCCCACATAGCTTTTAACCAAGTCAGAGAGATTTTGGAAAGGGATGGCATTTGTCTGGATCTAGTGATATGATAATGAGTAACCTAGATTGTGACAGGGAAGATGGGTGTGCTGTTGTCTCTGAGGAGTTGTCTCGCTAGAACACCTACTGCTGCGTATGTGGTAGTCATCATGTGTGGGGAAAAGGGGAAGGAAGATGCATGACAAATTATACTAGACATGTGTGAGAGGTGATCAATTCATTACATTGTGTACAAACTAGGTCTGCACAATTAACCCCTGCTGAGGGGGAGGGAAGCCTGCAGATAGCAGAACATCCCTTTGACGTGGAAAGAAACAAGGCACTGAGAAGAAAAGTGTGCTTAGGTAACAGGAGAAATGGGATAGAGGGAGGAGAGGCACAGTTTTACAGGAGACTGAGGTGACAGGAATGACAGGAATGATTACTAGCCTAAATGCCCTTATAGCCTTTGTTTCAAGGGGGTATGGGTCCCCGCATAGAAAGTCGCAATTGCTAAAAACCTGATTCCTCCCAGCCGTTTGCGAAACTGGCTGGGATTTCGATTGCATATGCCTCAATCCACGGAGTAACGAAAGCTCCGTGGTACTAAAAGTTGTAAAAAAAAATAGTCTCCCGCTCCTTTTCCTAACACTAACCCTCCCCTCTGACTACCCTAAACCTAACCCTCCCTTCCTGGCAGCCTGACCCTAACCCTCCCCCCCTGCAGCCTGACCCTAACCCTAATGCTAACCCTAACCCCGCAGGAATAATTTGCTTACCTGTTCCAGGTTCGGCGATAGCAGAACGGCATACTCACCCATTCATTTAAAAAAATATAAATCAGTAAGTATAGTAAAAAGGGACATCCGAAAAGGATGCCCCTTTTTTTGAAAATCAGAGTTTCGTGGCAGAGAGTGTAACCAGTTTCAAGGGTAGGGTACCCCAAGGGAATGTTAAGTGGTCAGGGTACCCAGTTTGTATCCATTTTACAGAGCCTATGGGCTGGATCCAAAAGGAGCTTGAATTGAAAGAGAGGAACGTTGCTCCTGGGCTAAACCATGTTGATTGCAGGGGAGTCATATTTCATCTGTTGCAAACATTATTAGAGTTGAGAGGTGATGTTTCCTATCCCGAGTCTTAATAACAGTGTAATAGTAAAGCTGGCCAGTATCTGTGTGCAATAAACAATTCAAAGATATATCCCTGCATGCAAAGAATACAATTAACTTGACTTTCAAGTTGACTAACTTGAAATCAACAGAGTTTTGCCCAGGAGTAACTTTCCTCTCTTAGAGCCGTATTCACATACCCGTTTTCACGTGAAGTAGCGTGCGTATTTTTAGGTACGTTTTAACTGTGCATGCATACTAAATTTATTCACATAAGTTACGTAGAATATACAGACATATGAATTGCACTTGGGGATATACGTACGGATGGGCAGGGTTTAAATACGTACTTGAAAAGTTACGTGAAAGAGGGTGGGGGGGAGCATTTAAATGAGTCTTTGAGGGCGTGGTTACATAGAATACGCACGTAAGTACACACGTATGATTAAAGGTGGTCTATGGAGGTGTATGTCTACGATTGCACAGCCAAGAGAGAGGAGTGTCATGGGTATTGGTGGGTGTTGCCTTGCTACATTCGTGCGTATAATTGGGTACTTTTGAACAAATGCATCTCTGAATACAGCCCTCAATTTCAAGCTCCGTCTTAAGTCTGGATCCAGCCCTATGTATCAAGCCTGTGATACAATATGGGACACATGCCTTAGAGCCACTGCAGTTTCCATGGGGTATGGGACAGAGCATTCTGGTAGCTGTCCTAACAAAACAAAATGGGGGGGCTGACTGCAATACTAGAGAGAGAGTACATGGGAAGCAGACACCTTAGTGGAACTATCAGTTGCTGCTACAGACAGGGGGACCCTAAAGGACTTTATAGAGAGGAATTAGCATAGGTGCAGCTGGATTCAGGGATAATAAGGCCCTTTCAAGTTAGTTCTCTGGCCCAAGATCCAGTGTGGCAGGCCTCTATTGGTAAAAACAAGTGAGTGAGAGCTGTCCTCTGTCAGGTAACTAACCAGGGGAAGGACTGCACCTAAGCATAACGTTGCGCCCCAAAGAAATGGCCTATGACAGGATAGAGAATGTATTTTTGACCATTGTCTGGGCACTGCAGAAACTGCAGTCCTACCTGGATGGGCAAGACTTTATGATCATCGCCGACCACAATCAGCTATACACTTTGGGATGCTGTGACTAATGGAAAGCTGCTCAGGTGGAGTTTGGTCCTCCAACAATATACTTTCACTGTACAGCACAAAAATGCTTCTGTTCACAGCGATGCAGATGGCATTGTAAAAATAAATCAACGTAATGTGATAAAGAAGAAGTTAAAGACCCAATACCAGAAATAATTGGTCGTTCCCATGGCGAAATGAAACTCTTGTGCAATTTAGGTAAATGATACGTGGCAGTGATCATAAATGGGTTAAACAAAAATCATATTCCTCCTTAGAAATGAAATAATTAATTCAGAAATCATTGACATTGTCATTGGTGTCCATGGTTTCTTGACACATGTGGGGAGTGTTCCAAGTGGGTCCAAGTGTTCTGGTTGTCTTCAAGTGTTACAAAGTGTTGGTCTATGTATTTCAGGCCAATGAGTTAAATCTATTGTGTCAGCTGTGGTAATCATGAGACACTCGCTGCCTCATTATTGGGCTGCATACTTGCATATAAACTTAAAAAAAGGAAGCACCACTGAAACAGGGAACTTTAAAAAGCCTGAAATGTGTCAGAGCCGACAGAGGGAACCAGATATTACTTTCACCCTTCTACCATGACTGTAGTCTGTTAAGAATCTCCTTTGTTGATAGGGTCAGTTAGGAGCTCCTTCAGGAGTGAATCACCACCGTTTTATAATTTTTTTACAATTATTATTTTTGAGTTATGAGGCAATGTTCTTTATAATATTTTCAATACACCAGCATAAACTCTAAGGTCTGATATATGTGGTGAAGGTGGTAGTGAATTTCATGCAAATACATATTCTTTACTCATGTCAATAATGATATGGACATTGTAATAGGAGGTCATTTTTTTGGTAGCTACCCTGATTTTTTCTTTTAAATAACTGTACATTCGTGCAATTGTGATTAATATATTTGGTATTCATAATAGTGTAATAATTGGTGTGCATTCAATAATGACACTTTGTTGGGGTTAGTTTTTATTTTTAATTGTTTTTCCAATCCACAGTGTTTACTAATGTGTTGACATGATTTCTGGATGGATAAAAAGCACGTCTAGTTGAAAGTTACACTGCGGTATTTGTAAATAAGAAATTAGTAAAAGAACTTGTGTGAAGATATGGTGTACCACAAATGATTGAAAGTAACAGATATACATTTCATTGAGAAAGTTTTTTTAGACAATGTTATAATTTTTATAATTAAGAATAACCTGAGTAGTGATGAGGAACACAGGAAAATATTTTGTCAGAGGCGTTTTCATCTCTAGTTCTATTTAACTTCAGAATCGTTTCCAGATTATATTTAAAATTTTTCACCATATGAACTTTAGTTTGGACACAACAAAAGGTTATTAATATCTTATAAGAAAATTTAAAAATGCATGCCTGATGAGTAAGTAGTTACAAAGGCAAAAAGAAACTTTTAAACTGATAGTACAACAGATGTCTATTGAGAACTGTCATGATTTAAATCAGAAGAATGTGTTATGGTCAGAAACTTTTATGCTGTAGTTGCTTGACAGATGATTGGGAAGGACCATACTAAATGTTGTTAAAGACCGCATTTACGCAATCTACATAAGAAAAAGATTTGTAGATTATGTAAAAAAATTACTACGCATGCGCAGTAGTAAAAATCGCTAAACACCAGACGTATATATTATATGTCCGGTACTCTGAATACGGGCCAATTACAGAATTGAATATTGCAAAGAAAGACACATGGGATTCATGCATCCCATTGAAATAAAAAATTTTGTTGACCAGACAGTGACCTGGGCCCGGATTCAGAGCTGCGCTTATGTCTTTTTTTCAGACGAAAGCGCAGCAACAATGAGCACTGCGCTTGCTTAGATCGGGAGCGTGCACAGAAAGATGGGTGCAAGTGTACCCACCCATCTGTGATCGCATCTGACAGCACTGTGCCTGTGGATATTTAAATGAGAAAAGGGGCGTTCTTCTCATTTAAATATTGCGTGCAGGGCAGTCCGGTGGCTGCTTAACAAGCCATAATACTTCCACCATACCTGGGATGGTAATACAATATCAACCAAAGGAAAGTATAATGCACAGCAGATTAGTAAGGTTGTTACAATCAAATCCAAAATAGCTGGTAAAGTTATATTAAAAGAAAAGAAAAAAAGACCACACGGCATACACATCTAGCAGGACTTAAACCCAAAATACTCGCAGAAAAAAATGTGTATGTGATTATAAAGTAAATTGCAACATTCACTGCATAGTGCTTAGTATTTAAATTGCAACACTTACAAATTAGGATTCTCCCAATCATGAGAGAAAATAATAATACTGTGTATTGAGTCTGGTAAGAGAACTACAAGGACCCTTACCACTGGAAAATAATAAATAAAAATAATAAAACCGCCTCACAGCGGTGCTTTGCTCCTGAAGGAGCCCTTGCTGGCTCTGCAATAAAAAAAGATACTTTTACCGGACCTCAGATGTAAGTTAGGTGGATTGGGAGAAAAAAGGTGAGTGAGGGAATAAGTCCTGCCTGTAGCTGGGTCTGGTACTGCCGCCGACACGCGTTTTGCGTGTAGCTGTGTCAAGGCGATACTTTATACCTGGGATGGTGTAAGCGTAAGAAGCAGCCAGAGCTGGAAAAAATTAGTTAAAAAAATAAAATAAAATAAAACACAAAGAAACAAAATTTTTTTCCTATATAAACCCCTTACCCCAAGACCCCCCCACCCCCACCGCAATGACAAAAATAAATAAATAATAAGCATGCTGATGCTTATAGAACTACAAGCACCAACATGCCCATGGATGCCAAGGCATACTGGCGTTTGGAGAACCACAAGCACCAGCATGCCCTGCCAGCCAGGGCCCACTGCGCCATATACATGTCCCCATATGATAAAAAAATTCATTAATTCATTATACTGCCGTCACCAAAATTTTGTAAAAAATGTCCAAATGTACATAAAAAAAAAACAAAAAAAAAACAACATACATATTTGCTCTGCTTTGGGTCCAGTCTTGTAAGTTTTTAATCCGGGGGGAGGGCCTTGGCAAAAAAAAAAATCCGGGAAGGGGTTAATTTTTAAATTAAAAAAACAGCCTTAATTGCTCCGATTCCTTTTTTTTCCAAGGCCGATTTTACTACGGCCAATTCGGAGGTAGTACATTGCGCATCTGCTAAAACACTGAATCAGGGCCCTGGAAAGATGCAGAGACTAATAAAATTGTTGAGCTAGATATAACAAATTTGTTTCAGGGCTCTAACAATGATGTGATTTGGGAAGAAGAAACAATTTTTTGTTTCTTTACATCTTATATTTGGACATTCTTTTTTAGCACTAAGGACCTGATGGAAAGATCTGATGGCAATTTTGAAGAAATCAGGGGGAATGTAGTTGTAGGAAAAATGTAAGACTCAGGGGCTGATTCAGAGTTGCACTTACACCTTTTTTTAGGTGCAAGTGTACAGCTCGGCTAATCCATTTTTCAAAGTAAGGGGTGTTAATTAATTAAAAAAAAATTTGCATGCAGTGAAAATACATGACTTTTACACATAGAACTAAAATACTGCAAAATTACTTTTACATATATAACTAAACTACTGCATAGCTTTATGTTTATTCTATAAAGTAGAGTTGAGCTAAAAAACTTCACCTACTAATTTTAGTTCTGGTTTTTCAATTTAAATCTGTCTCCCCTTGCATTTCAAAATGGTATTGCTCAGGTCTATACGTTCACCTAAAAAAATGTGGAAGTGCAACTCTGAATCAGCCCCTCAGACTTATCTTTATCAATCATTCTACTCACAGTTAGTGATACATATAGTAATGACACATAATAATTGAGTTAAAAGGTTAGTATATGGAGATGAATATAAGGATTGTGGTGTATGTGCATTTCTGTTGGATACCTTGGGACTTAATTAGATCTCTCTTTATCAATGGGGAAGACATCGCAGTCAACGGCTGCTACCAAACTCAGACAATTTGCACATCAAAGTAATAAAGCTAATTCCCCTCCTCCGCCGGATCAGGACCCCTTGCCTTAGGAGGCTGTTCCGCCGTCTGATAAATCTGAAATCACTTTGGCGCAACTCCCAGAAGCCATTGGTGCATCAGAGCAGTGCATAACTGAGCAGATAGGTTCTGTACAGTCTGTACTTCGACAAGATATCCAAAAGATTTGTGAAAGAGTGGGGGAGGTGGAGGCCAGAGTTTCCATTCTCGAAGATGCGGTGTCTCCTATTAAAGCCCATATGTCAGACGTGCAGTATCAGCTTAATACCTTCAAAACAAAGATTAGCGACATGGAGGGTCGCTTGCGAAGAAACAACGTTCGATTCATCGGAGGGTTCACACCCGGAGGCCTTTTTGGAATCCTGGCTTACGCAACTCTTGGGTAAAGAGGAATTTTCTTCACACTTTGTCATCGAACGGGCCCATCGGATGCCTGGTCAGAGCCCTCCTCCTAGGGATCCACCGCGTACCATCATTGCTAAAATTCTTAATTTCAAGGATCGAGATACCATACTCCGTTTGGCTTGTCTAAAGGGTCCACTGATGTTCAATAATCAGAAGATTTCGGCCTATCTAGATTTTGCTGCGGAGATACAAAGTGCTCGGGCACAGTTCATACAGGTTAAACGCCGCCTGCGAGAGCTTCACATTCCCTACTCTATGATATATCCTTCAAAGTTGCGAGTGGTGGCGGATGCCCAGGTACACGTTTTTGAATCATCTAGAGCTGTGGCGGCTTGGCTTGATAGAAGTGCACCAGGCCCCCGGCAATTAGACAATGAGTGTGCTTACCCTCTCAGCATTATAAATGTGAGACTGTGATAATATGACTACCTCTAAAAATTGACTAAACCTTCTTGGTTATATTTAGTGTCTTATGTGTTATACATTGGGGTCTATCCTTCGCTCGAGAGGGGGGAGGAAAAGATATAAAGGTGATGTTTCTGATGATTTAATATTGTGACTTTTTCTATTTTTTTATGTGTTAGCACGGAGCTCAAGAGAGTAAGTTTAAATTGTTAAAAGCTCCTGGAACATAGTTCTGGGATTTGGTCCAGGTTTCTCCACTTAGATGTGAATATACAGTTGTTTTTGCATTTAG
>WWET01001474.1:102266-120868 GCA_011038615.1 Limnodynastes dumerilii
TACAGACATTTGGCGGTGTGCAGCGAGTCCCAGCTCCTATGGCTGCTGGGACTCTTGCACGGTGATTGGTGGCAATGCCAGGTGTCCTAAATGCTGAGTAACCAGGATGTCTCTATGTGTACGGGCAGCCTGCCATCTGTATGTGGCGAGTCCCAGCTCTTCCGGCAGCCGGAGCTCCTGCATTGTGATTGGTCATGCAGCCAGGTGTCCTGGTTGCTGAACGCCGGGCTGAGACTCTATCCAATGAACAGGGGAGGCTGGTCCAATGTCAGTCTCTGATTGGGTAGCCTCCCTGTAAATAAGCCAGCAGGAACAAGACTGGATGCAAGGTTTCTTTTTTACTATCTTAATATTTGTCCTGTGCAACAAAAGGGGTGGAGTTTGGATGGTACATTTGTGGGGTTTAGTGGAGCCGGGGTGGATTTTAAGTGTAGTTGGGGCAGAGATTGGGTGAGACTGGGGCACAAGAGAAGTGAAGGCTTATGAGTCCTGTTTTTGGCCTGCCAAATGTTAAGAAATATACATGCGCCATCTGTATGACCAGCCTGGACACACCCTGCTGAGCTTATTGTAACACAAGCTGATCAATAATGTTTTTTAATTATGTCTGCATTATTATCTTCTATTTATTCCATCTTTATCCCTGTTAATGAATTTTTACCATTAATAAACTTCAAAGTATTTATTAACTTTATTAAAATGTGTTTCTTCTTAACTATCTCAGTCAGCAATGTTTACCATGCTATTGTTTTTCCTTTCCTTACACAGCATTTGATTTAAGAACATAACAAATGTAATTCTAAGCTCCACAAATGATCACCCATGAACTATTTCATTAGTTTAAAAGTTATCCTCTTCTATATCTTTTGTTTTTTCTTCTGATAGCTGGTGATATATCTCAAAAACCAGGTTATCCTTACATCTCTCATACAAATTCATATTCAGGTTACAGAGATCCGGCCAACCTCAAAGACATCCCCTGTCTCCCATCACTCCCAAAATCCCTAAAAATGTGCCCTATGAAATGTGTGCTCTGTCTGCAACAAACTAACATTTATAACCCCCTTCCTCTCTAACAACCTCTGCCTTCTTGCATTAACATGCTCACTGATTCAGCAACTGCCTTACAGCTGCACTTTCATATGGCAGACTCCAATTTACTCATGCCTGGCCTGGAGACATAGACAGGGGGCTTGCTTTGGACTACATCTTTTCCTAAATTGCTCATTCACAGTTTTATCCAATGTGCCTTTACTAAATTTAGAATCCTTTGAAGCACACACTGTATGGATTTTCAACCCTTAAACACTCTCTGTATGTGGCTGTTATTCTCCCAACCCCCTTCCCTCATATTCCTCTTACCAACAATTTCTTCAACATTTCTCTGCATGGCTCCATCATTTCTTATCCTTTCACATACCTAAAATCCTTGATGATTTTAACATCCCAAGTAACAATCCTTCATCTCCTGAAGCCTCTAACAGATTCATATCTTGGCCTCTAGCATTGGAGGACTCTTCTACTCACAAGGATGGCAATTGCATTGATCTTGTATTCTTGGAAAGTATGCTCTGTCTTTGATCATAATAACTCCCCTCTTCCTCTCTCGATCCATAACCTTGTGACGTGAAAACTTTCCTGCACTAGATCTACGTCATTGCTGTTGTGACAAAGACAGCATATCTCCACATGAGAGTAATGTGGAGGATCCTGACCAGGTTTTTAGAGCAGCAGCAGGGAAACTGGTGTGATCAGGGTTGGGCTAATCAGCAGCACTTGTGCTCTCCTGATATAAGTGTTTTAAGGATAGAGGGTCAATGCTCTTGACAGCGGAATAGCTGCTGGGTTACGATAGGGACCTTTGGACAGCTGCCCTCTAGTAAGTCACTTCAGCTATCCCTCTTAAACCACAATGACTTCAATGTCAGCCATGGCACACTAAAGACACACAAAATCTTAGGAAACTATCCCACGAAGCAGGATGTTATTAGCATATATTTTATTCTCCCCATGATCTTTTAACTTACACCAACACTTATTAAAATGCTCTGGACAATGCCAAACAATTCTACCCAGATTTCAAACTACCCTCTTTTAAATTTAATTCTCTACTGGGTCCTCAAGTGCAACCTCCATCAGTGTTCAAGATCTTGCATTGTTCTTTAAGAACAAGACTGACAAGATCAGACAGGAATTGTCATCTTCCTCATCAACTAACATACTGCTCAACACCTTTTCTGCACACTCTGACGTCATGTCCTCATTTCAACCCACAAATGAAAAAGAAGAATCTCTTTCTCTGCTGGTATCTTCCCACAAAACTCTGACCCCAAATCTCCCTCAATTTATCGGTCTATTTCCCAGCTTTCATGCCCCTCAAACCTGCTATAGAGACTTGTCTACACTTCACCTTACACTTCCTGCTAAATTTAAAGATTATTACTCTCTTCTAATACCACTGATCTTTCGGCTGCTTTTGACACTGATGCAAATGTTACAATCCCTAGGTATTCAGAACACAGCTCTTTCTTGGTTCACATCCTACTTATCTAATCTTTTTTTTGTGTTTAGTTTTCTGGATCCATCTACACTTTTCTTGGAGATGGAGTACCACAGGGCTCAGTGTTAGGTCCATTGCTCTTCTCTTTTAAAATCCATTACCCTTGGACAGCTAATAAAGTCATTTTGATTTCATTATCATCTCTTTGCAGATAATAAACACATCTATTATCTACACCTGAGCTCTCACCATCTGTGTTGACCATTCTTAACTGAATGTTGCTCTGCCATTTTAGCTTTGATGTCCTCCAGTTGTCTCAAACTTAATCTTTAAAAAACAGAAGTAATAATATTTCCACCAGTCTCTCTGTTTTTGTTCAAAACACTGCAATAATCCATACTTATCAAGCTTGCTGCCTAGGTGTTAACCTTGACTCCGAACTGTGCTTTGTACCTCATATACAATCTGTTTCAAAATTCTGCTACATACATCTAAAAAACATTTCTGAAATATCAAATATCTAACACAAGACACTGCAAAGCCTCTCATTCAAGCACTAAAAATCTCCCACACGGATTATTGCAATGCTTTCCTTGGACTCCCATAATATAAAGTTACCACAGTACAGTCTATATTGCATGCAGAAGCTAGACTAATTTTCCTTGGAAAAAGCTCTTCTAGAGCAGGTTCACTCTATACACTCCCTTAAAAGTCACCTTTTTCAAATTTCTCAACCTACTTCTTAACATTTGTCTATCCTAATTCCAATTAGTTTGCGTTCCAGATTTCCTTACTGTTACGTGAGTAACACAAACTTGAACACTTTTTCTTTCCATACTAAAATTACCCTCAGTTTTGATCCAAACATTGCTGTGTGACTGGATCATAGAAATATAGAAACATAGCCCATCCAATCTGCCCAGTTGTTTATTTAAAACGATACAGACCCTAGACCCTATTTACCCTCAATTTAGTTTAAGATTTAGGATATCTTTATATTTATCCCAATATGCTGAAAGCTGTGACAATTACATAAAAACATAGAAAGTGACAGCAGATAAGAGCCACATGGCCCATCCAATCTGCCCAGTTGTTTATTTAAAACTATATTGACCCTATTTACCCTTAATTTAGTTTAAGATTTAGGATATCATTATATTTATCCCGAGCATGTTAAAACTGTTCTACTATGTTAGCCTCAACCACTATAGATGGGAGGCTATTTCACTTATCTATCACCCTTTCACTGAAGTAATTTTTTTGCACATTTCCTCTGAATCTACCACCCTCTAGTTTATATTCATGCCCTCGTTTTCTTACACCTCTTCCTTTGAAAAATGCCACCCTCCTCTAGCTGGTCACAACCCTTGATATATTTGAAAGTTGCTATCATATCCCCCTCTCCCTTCTCTGCTCCAAGCTATACATGTTTTTTCCTCTAGCCTTTCTTGGTATGTTTTGTGACACATGCCATGGACCATTTTAGTTACTCTTCTAATGTATTTATGTATTTCTGGAGATATGGCCTCCAGAACTGAACACAGTATTCTAGGTGAGATCGTACCAACGATCTATTAAAGGGCATCACTACTTCTCTCTTTCTGCTACTAATTCCTCTCCATATACAACCAAGAATCTGACTTGTCTTTCTGATTGCTTTGTTACATTGCTTGGCTACCTTTAAGTCCCATGAAATAATGACTCCTAGATCCCTTTCCTCCTCAGTAGTTTCTAATGTAGTGCCATTAATGATATATTGAGCTTTTGGGTTTTGTGACCCAAATGCTTGATTTTGCATTTTTTTTTGTATCAAACTGCAGTTTCCACACTCTTGACCATTCCTCCAGTTTACCTAGATCAGGGGTGGCCAAACCTGGGCCTCAAGAACCACCAACAGTGCATGTTTTCCAGGTCTCCTTGTTGGGGCACAGGTGTGTTCATTACTGACTGAAACATTATTAAAGATCTACAGGTGGTAGTGATTATCTCAGCTCTGATTATCTGAGGTGACCTGGAAAACATGCACTGTTGGTGGTGCTTGAGGCCTGAGTTTGGCCACCCCTGACCTAGATCATCCCTCATTTTGTGTACCCCTCCTAGCGTGTCTATCCTGTTACATATCTTTGTGTCATCTGCTAAAAGGCATATTTTCCCCCCGATACCACAAGCAATATCAACTATAATGATATTAAAAACACTGGTCCAGGTACAGAACCCTGGGGTACTCCACTAGTTACCTTACTATCCCCAGAAGAGATTCCATTTACTACAACCCTCTGTTGTCTATCCTATAACCAAGATCGTATCCATGCAATTATCTTTAAGTCCAATCCAAAGTTTCCAGCTTATATAACAGTCTGCGATGTGGAACAGTATCAAAAAGCCTTACTAAAATCTAGACAAGCTTTGTCTACAGCTCCCCCTTTATCTAATACTTTACTAACCCAGTCAAAAAAATTCAATAAGATTTGTTTCACATAATCAGTGAATCCATGCTGCTTGGGATCCTGTAAGTTATTGGATTTAAAATGCTGTACAATTTGTTCCTTTAACAGTGTTTCCATCAATGTCCCTACTACTGATGTTAGGCTCACTGGTCGGTAGTTTGACAATTCTTACCTACTCACACTTTTATGCAGAGGGATGAAATGTGCTATTTTCCATTCCTCTGGAATCACCCCAGTTATTAGTGACTGATTGAATAATTCAGTTAATGGTTTTGCCAACATTCTAAGCTCTTTTAGTATCCTCGGATGTATCCCATCTGATCCCATTGATTTAAGACAACAAATACCAAACAAGATTGGTAGGATAGCGCTGATAACCTATTTTTTGGACAACAATAAAGGATAGCAGCTCAGTGATTCATCACAACATTAATTAAATACTTAGGTCTATCTTTTGAGTTATTTTTGTTTTATAGTATACTTATGTATACAGGTTAATTTATATTTATTTTTTATGTATTATTTTTTATTTTATATTATTTTATCCTTATTACCTTTTTTATTGTTGTCTGTAATGTTCATGGAATGGCACCCTTCTCTGCTTTCTATAGTCTATATTGTATATGACCTGTGCGCTGTTTTGATTTTTCCCATCTAAATGCACAGGTTCTTGCTTATTTATATTCATTGTTATTTTTGTTTAATATACAAGTGTGTTATACATATTCCAATTGTGTATCTCAAATATCTTTATTTGTCTGTTATTCGCCTTGGAAACTAATATTTTATTATTGAGTTGAATATCCAATAGGATTGCATCTATCCCTTTAAAAGGCACCCTCTTGCTGGCACTTGTTTATTCGTCCTCTGATGAAGTCGCCATAGCGACGAAACGCGTCAGTACATTTCAAGTGCTGCCTTTGTTGACAGAGGAAGAGATTCTTGGCTACACAAGCTATTTACCTACTTCCGGCCAGCGGCGGAGCTAAGCAAGAGATTCGTTACACTAGCTAATAGAGCGGGGGACGCCCCGCTCGTAGGCTTTCTCCCCATCAGCGTTCAAGCTCCTTCTGGCCAGTGATCCCTTCCAGCGGTAATTTGAGACTATAAGACATAGCCAGCAATACGGGGACGGTAAGAACGTCTTGCAACAGACGATTGATTGCACTCATTCCGATAAGCACGCAGTTTCTCTGAACAGCTATTATTTACCACTAACTAGCCTGCCTACCTTACCAACGGCTGAATATATTGCTGTATTGTGAATTTGCTACCAAATTGTCTCTTTGCACTGATCCTTCGTATGCTTGCCATTTACATCTGCAAAACTTTTACTGGCTGTCTATGCTTATCCTTTGCTTACTGAACTATACTGAGCATTTCTATTGGGTTTATAAATGATTTATACCTGGCTGGACTTTTTGAATCACAGATTCTTCCTCTGTCGAATTATCTTAAGCTCATTTATTTATCTGATTATCGGTTTCTTATATTTATTCTTATATTTCTCTTTTTTAAATTATAAAAAATTTGATTAAATACACAATTGGCTCTATAGATTATATTTGATACTTTGTATTAACTTATTTTCATAAGCGCTCCAGTCAATTTCTGTTTGTTTTCTGATCCCATTGATTTGTCCACTTTCAGCTTTGAAAGTTCTTTTAATACCTGCTCCTCAGTGAAAGTAGTAGTATTTGCCCTCATTGTATTAATAGTCTTCCCATTTAAAAGTGGTCCCTTCCCCTCTCTTTCTTTTGTGAATATTGAACAGAAATACTTGTTAGAAATGATCTGCCATAGACCTTTCACTCTTAACAAGACTCCCTCTCTCTGTTTTGAGCCTTACTATACACTTAGTTTTTCGCCTTTCATTTATATAACTAAAAAAGCTTTTGTCCCCTTTTCGTTCCAAGTGGACCAGTTTTTCCTCAGTTTGTGCCTTTGCTGCTCTTATAACCTTTTTAGTTTCCTCTGATTTGCAAAATACTCCTCCCTGTCATCATTATTTTGAGTTTGCTTATAATTCCAAAAGGCCATCTTTTTTTACTTTCACTATAGTTGCTACCTCTTTTGTAAACCACATTGGCTTTCTTTTTCTGGGGTTTTTTTTCTAACTTTTTTATACAAAGGTCTGTTGCTGTTAATAATGCATTATTTAAATTTTCCTACTGCTCCTGTACTCCTTTCATGTGCCTCCACTCTGCCAAAGAAATCATAGCAATGAGCACTTTTACCATACATCCTGACTGGACCTTTGTGTGATTTATAGCACTTGTTGTTATGTATCATTCCCCAATACCCTATAGAATGTTACATTTGAGCAGGGCACTCTTACCCATCTAGTCAGTTTGTCACTACCTTGTTAAAATTTTAAAGTGCCATGTAATATGATGACGCTATATGAAAACCTGTTAATACATAAACAAATAACTGTAAGTTAGCTGTATTCTGAAATCGTTGCTAGTAGAGCTAGAGTCTTTTGATGTCCAGTACAGACAGGGCCGCCATAAGGGGGGAGATAGCCGAGACTACTGTCCTGGGCCCTGATGGTGCCCGCCATCATTAGGCAGTCCTGCACCAGCTCTAGCTCTACTACTGTTAACAAAGGTTTTCACTGAGGACGTCAAATAGGGGACAGGCCCTGTGTGACACAAAATCTACTGGCTACGATCTCAGAATACAGATGAAGAATGATAAAACCGTACGTTATTTTGCACAGTGTGCAAAATTATTTTATTGCACTTGTCAATTTTGCTGAATTGCTGTTTTGCGAATATATTTAGTTCTTGAATTTATATTGCATTTGTCACCTTTATTTGTTCAATGAATCACTGATATATCAAATGTGATTGGTCAATAATCATTATTTTTGTGCTTTATTATTGTGATAATGACTTATCATCATTGCTCATGTGACTTTATGATCATACTAATACCCCTTTCAGATCACCATTAAAAACCTGGGTTTTTGGTGGAGATCTGAAAGCTACCAGGGTCATTGGTCCTTGCTATACAACAGTAAACAAGTCCCTCCCCGGGAACCGTGCGCTGCCCATTCACAATGTCAGGACAAACCCGGGACCCAGAAAGTCCTGGGTCTGCTCTGCACTGTTTTAAGGAAACGACCTGGCTTTTTTTTTACATTTTTTTACCGAAAAGCCAGGTTGAGAAAGCCGGTTTACTGTCAGGGTGGCGATCTGAAAGCGGCATAATTCATAAATTTCACCTGTCACTTTTAGGGTTTACATTTACAGTAAACCCCCACAACATTACAATGATTTGGAATTTTTAAGTTATACAAGGTGGTAGGTATTTGGGTAATAGGCAGGCTGCTGTTCATACAATTTTAGGTGTCATCACTTATTTTTATTTACACTCAGTACATTAAAGTTTTAGGATATAATATATTTATTATTATTTTGGATAGAATATTGTGCAGAAATTTTATTATGTAGAATCTGGACTTACCACCAAACAGTATTATATTCTCGGTATGGTTGCTCAGTTGAATAAGAGCATTTGGCTGTGATGGATGAAACATATAAAGATTTTCCTTTGATTCCCTCTACATTGAAACAAAGTGAAAATAATTTTTCCATAAAACTTTTTTTTCTCTACAAGAGTAGATAAAATAAAAATTGATTGTAGAAGGGTGCACATTGCTGTAAATATTACTACCTTCATATGTGACATGTAACATAAAATGCAGATTTACACAATTCTTACAGTGTTTTAGGAATTGAACTTAATTATTTCAATGTAAGTCATGGAAAAAATATTTGGTGGTCTTATTTCAAAAGATCCCATTTATGTTGTAACTATATATTAATGTTTTAAAATGCTCTGTATTGGCAATTTAAGTAAGATTCAATATTACTGCACATGGTGTAGCACTACTGTATGGTTTATTTGCAACGTAATCAATTGCAATAAACCTTATAATCAATAAAATATACCTTTAAATTAACTTAACTTAAATTTAATTCCTTAAATTACACAGAAATGTATTTCCTGGAACAAGATAGATAGATAGATAGATAGATAGATAGATAGATAGATAGATAGATAGATAGATAGAATCCTTGGGTGACCGTCACTCCAGCGTAGCACAACAGTAATGCTTCAGGTGCACATTAACAGCATAGCATAGAAAATGTATAAAGAAGGCACTCAAAACAGTGCCTTCTTTATACATTTTCTAGATAGATAGATATTTGTATTAAAATTGGAAACAATATATTATCTGCTAATCTTAAATGCTAACAACTATTATTTTATATAAAACACCATATATTCTAGGTTTAGTGGACCTTATTTATGACCTTCAGAAACTTACAGTGCTATTGGAACCTGTGGAATAATCTCCCCAGAACAAGAAGGTGGAACGATGATCTCCAGTATTCAGCACAGCAGGGTTTTGTCTGGAAACGCCAGAATTTATTTCAACCTCCCACTGCAAAGCTCCACTGTTGCTGTCTACAATAATTACCTGAAAGCAGATATGGTATAAATTATTCTACAATTCAATGAGTGTTAAAACTGTTTATTCCACCTACAGAGTTATTATGTGACCACATGCAAAACCACTATAAAAAAAAGAATACAATTTGAAAGTTTTGATTTTCTTGTAAAAAATACATTAGGCATTACAGTATGCAAATTTGATTTGCAGTTTACAAAATTACTAAAATCTAATGTTGTTTCCTAATGTTAATTCAACCCAAATGTACAAAATATAATTTGCTAGTATTGCAGTGATCTAGTAATTTTAGAGAGATGCCTACATATCTTTTTTTTAATGTACCATATGCTGATTTATTGCCTCTATAAGAGATAGAAGAGCATCCTTGAATCTTTTTATACATCAAGGAATTTTGTTTTCTTTACAAGATTGACAACCTGCTGCTAGGGAAAAGGACAGCCTGGACTTGAAAGTGGCTGATTCATTTGTAAGTAATTTACTTTTGCAGTTAAAAGCAAGAAATAAATGCATACATTACAACAAAATGACCAACAATAAGCAATAAAGGAAGGATAAAGAATAAAGGAAGGATCCTAAATTAAGAGTATTTTTCATACGCACAGTTGCTAAACTCTGAATGTAAGCTACTAGTGCACTCCTATGACACTCCCCTCTCACATGTGGATTTTAGCTGACTCACATGTCAATAACCCTATCTAAACCTCTCCAAGCATATGGAAACCAATGCGGTGCATAACATCTACCTTGTACACACATCCTGATTTACATATACTGCTCACATAAGCCGGCTGTCGTTTTTAGTTTAGGATCATTCCCTATTAGTAACATCGGGGTAGATCCAGAACACTGCTTTCAATACGTTTACTCGCGTAGTGTATTTACGCGCGCATACTTTCTATACACTCCCCTTGGCACACCCCTTGAATGTACGTATTCGCTCACAAGCGTTGTTCTGGATCTGGCCCATCATTAGTAGTTACAGCAACGGTTTAGTAGGTGCAAACCAATATGCTGAAAGCTGTGACAATTACATAGAAACATAGAAAGTGACAGCAGATAAGAGCCACATGGCCCATCCAGTCTGCCCAGTTGTTTATTTAAAACTATACTGACCCTATTTACCCTTAATTTAGTTTAAGATTTAGGATATAATTATATTTATCCCGAGCATGTTTAAACTGTTCTACTATATTAGCCTCAACCACATCAGATAGGAGGCTATTCCACTTATCTATCACCCTTTCAGTGAAGTAATATTTCCATACATTTACTATGAATCTTCTACCATCCAGTTTATATTCATGCCCTCGTGTTCTATTTCACCTCTTTCTTCGAAAAATACCACCCTCCTCTAGCCGGTCACAACCCTTGATATATTTGAAAGCTGCTATCATGTCCCCCCTCTCCCTTCTCTGCTCCAAGCTATACATGTTTAGTTCCTCTAGCCTTTCTTGGTATGATTTGTTACAAAGGTCATGGACCATTTTAGTTGCTCTTCTTTGCACAGTCTCTAATGTATTTAGGTCCTTCTGGAGATATGGCCTCCAGAACTGAACACAGTATTCTAGGTGAGGTCGTACCAACAATCTATAAAGGGACATCACTACTTCTCTCTTTCTGCTAATAATTTCTCTCACTATGCAACCAAGCTTGCTTTTCTCATTGCTTTGTTACATTGCTTGGCTACTTTTAAGTCACATGAAATAATGACTCCTAGAACCCTTTCCTCCTCAGTAGTTTCTAATGTAGTGCCATTAATGATTATTGAGCTTTTGGGTTTTTGTGCCCCAAGTGCATGATTTTGCACTTTTGGGCATTAAACATGTGATTCATCTATGATGAAGTAGAATAAACACATACATATTGCGCTTTGCCTGAATTTCATTGCACAAAAGCATATATCAGCGGTAGTTCTGTGAGCATATTTTATTTCTGTGTGCAGATGTACACAACTGAATCAGCCCTTGCACGTTTTTTTTTAATTATAGGCCGCATCAAGACTTATGATGCCAATGTACTCAGAGCCCACCCTACTATCCAGTACGATAGTAGGGTGGGCGCTAAATAGGGCCTCAATGAACTATTACATACTACCCCTGCCCCCCCACAAAGCAGAAGTGCTTCCACTTCCCACTGTACCAGAACAATACCTTGAATATAGAGCAGTTGTAATAAAGTGCACATGCATTTGCTGTTTAGCAATCAGAAAACGCCGCCCTTTTAGAAAATCTGGATTAGGTTTTATGTCTGTGAAAGCAGTCATGGCTACAATTATACAATAGCATTTCATTCCTATACTGCCCTAGGCAGTCATCAGGCTAAAAAACCTTGGTCCTTAAAGGGAACGTATTCTCTAGAGAAAATCCTGTTTTCGAAATACAGACAGCCGAAAGCTCGTTTCTGGTTGTCTCTATTTCAAAAATATAACTAATTAGAAAGTTTTACTAATGAATGGGTTAGTATTTTGCCCATTTATTATTTCCAAAAGTGCTTCTGCAGACCTGTTGCACCGTACCAGACAGGAAAGGTAAGTGTGCAAGGGGAGTCTATTGGGGAGTCTTAGGATTAGAGTAAGGCTGCAGGGAAGGGAGTCTTAGGGTCAGACTACAGGAAAGAGAGGCTGCAGGGAAGGGAGGATGAAGGCCAGGCTGCGGGGAAGGGAGTCTTAGGTTCAGGATGCGGGGCACGGAGAGTTAGGCTAATGAAATAGGAGGGTTAGAGTGAGGATTGGGATAGGGGTTGGAGAAATACTCCTCCCCGCTGCAGATTCATCCTGGGTATCTTCAATTGCTTGTCCGTGGCAGGCCAGGAGCAATCGAATGCAGTTTTGGAAAATGGTTACCCCTAATAGTGCAGGTTTCCCAGCTCTCCTCACTGGAACACAGCTGTGTTCTTTACTGACGTTTACATTTGAAATGATTCACAGGTGGCACTCATATTACTTGTTCTGTATGGAGATCTGGGAAACATGGACCATTAGAGGTACCCAAGAGCGGTAAACACTGGATGCATAGCTTTTTATATAATTATTCAAACAAACCTTCTTTCTGTTAACTCCTGTCTCTAGCACCATCATTATGGACAAAATATCTTTCTTGAAATACCCCAGTACTGGTTTACTACAGAAAAACAAAATAAACATGTAGTTAAATACTGACAAGTAAAATTAAAGTATTAAGGATATAAACTAACACAGTATATTGCACATAACACAATATTGAGCATTTATTACATGTACAAAATATCAGTTAAAAAATTATCAGCTAATAAGATTGTAAGGGAGGACTTTGACACGTATTAAAGTACATATGTACTTTCAGTAAATGAGTTATTACACTATATTTTTATATTTAAAATCATGAGCTGTATATTTACTATGTAAAGCTATACCTATGTAAAAACCTGTTAATAAATAAAGCATATTGTGTCCCCTATACACCCAAAAAATAAAAAAAACAAAGTTCAAGTCACTAAACCATATATATTCTTTATAATCTCTCTGAAATAAAATCTACTAATATCTGAATGTTTACAAACTCCACGTGGCAGCAGGCATTGTGCCATAATATTCCAGATACAAGACAGAATACCATTTTTTTTAATTACTGAGTAGACTTTTAAAATGGTAAATTTATGACCCCATAGTTACCTTAATATATTTGTTGTGTTCACAGTCCACAAAAATTGAAATGTTTGACCATCAAGCAATTCTGACACTTCTGATTTAACAACCAATATGTTGTTATAATATCTCCCGGGAACACTTACTAGGTAGATAATTTTACCTGAGCTAAAATTGGAAAAACAAAATATAATCATTTTCGGTTTACATTTCAGTAAACAAACCAAGTAATTGTGCAAAATTGTCACTTTCCGAGAGTAAATTGAGCACATTTTACACTCATACATGCACATGGACCACACTTCCAGTGTGGATCTGGATTTTCCGACTTCTGTAGTGGATGTGTTCCTTCAGTGTTCTGATGACAGGCAGGACAAGACATTCAGTTACAATAGTTGGAGGGGTAAATGTATGTCAATGGCACAGTGAGGGTCTGTGTTCTCTTTTTACGTGTGGACACATTGGAAGTTATATGGTAGGCATCTGCTGGTAGAATTCCTTGCAAACAAGAGGAATTACCTCCCCTCACCCGCATAAAAATCAGTATCCAGTGGGGATCCAGCATCAGATCCCTGCTACCACTGCGCCTAGAGCTACAAGCACAGCAATGATGGAAATCTTTATCTGGTCCTTTGTGTGCAAAATTTCTGCATCATTAATTACTATATTATAAGAAATTAATTCTATATTTACACGCACCTGGAAGATGTTACGATGGGTATAAAGCCTGCAGAACCATTCATTTTGACCTCCCATTCAAGATCCTTTTTGGTAGCTGGGAGCTTAGTTTCTGAACCTGCAGTATTTAAAACCAGGTCACTGACAGAAAATCCTGCAATGGAGCTTCCTGTTAAAAAAGAGAAAAGATTTTATCTTTGTAAATTTTACATGAGTAGAATAGGTAACAACTGGAAATAATTAAAAGAAAAGTAATTTGTAAAATGTATGGACAAATTAACACTGTGGGTGCAGCTTCTATAGGGCCCAGAGGAAAGGGAGGCCCCTGGCAGCCATCTGCACTTTGGAACCCTAAGCAAGCTGTCTGAGACTGGCAGTTTAAGACATGCATGATGCCAATGATTGTTGGTGCTTCTAGGAGTTTTACTCACAGTAGTTTCAGCAGGTGGGAGGGAAGGGTGGAAAGGGGAAGTCCCTTTGAAACTGGTGTGAAGGACCTAGCAGCATGATGCCGACTGTCGCCAGCATGGTGCTGCTGGAAGCTTCTCTCTCAGTATCACTGCCATGATTGCTTTGCTAGCATCTCTCCAGGTGCCAGGTCCAAATTTCAAAAAGCCATCCGGGGTTGTCAAGCCCTGATGTACAGTATGTTTTCCAATTCGTGGTTGTCATCATTTGGTGAGTACTTCTTATTCACTATGGAATCAGATAAAGTACCATTTTGCATATTTATTATATCCCAATTACTTGCTCCTTATTTATTTTCCTAAACTCTATGCTTCCTTCTAAATATTTTTGCAATGATCTTTGACATCGATTCTTTCATAGGTCAGTCTGCTACTTGCTATATTTTCTACATATAACATCAGTCCCCTATTTGTCATAGTCAAGTCTGGATCCAGCCCTGTGTTTTTGGATAGTCTCAGAACCATGACTAATAATTGTTCTTTAGAAATTATTTACTATAACTTGCTTTCTGTAGTTTTCCATATTGCCACAAATTACCATATAACTTAATGAAATTGAAATTAAGAGAAACAGGGAAACCAAATAAAATATGTAGTAACCTAATGTCTTACAAAGTACCTTTATAGAACAAGACATACTGTTGTTTTGACTTCGTAAGGTGCACATAAGGTCCACTCGAATTTTCAATACCAATACTCCAGTTTTTGCCAATACGTTCACCACTTTTTCCTGAGAATAATGCACTTTGTAGCTAAAATAAAAAGAAATAACACACACAAATCTAGTTAGAGTGAACTTTTATTTAACATGAATATGATAATTTATTTGTAGTGTGCTCCTACTAGTGTAATTCCAGTGGCTGGATTTACAAAGCTGCGATTTATAAATTTATTTGATTTTTTTGGCAATTTTGCAGCAGTTTGGTAATTGCCAAATTTTGCCAAATTGCATTAAAATCACCCAAAACGGTGATACATCAAAATCACTTTCTTTAACATCGTCATGGCGATTTTGACAAGTCAAAACATACAAATCACCGGATTTACTAAACGTTTTTAAAACTCGCCAATAATGTGGCTAAAAATCCAGCAAAAAAGAAGTGGGTGTGAGTGTCGATTTTGTTAAAATGGACACTCACATAGAAAAAAAACCCCACATTAAAAATAAATAAATAAAACTGTCCCCTATTGATATCCTCTGATGGAACAGTCCGTCAGAGGCTATAAATAGTGGGCCAATAATGACAGGGAGTCATTAGTTGGCGGGACATCACTGAAGAAGGACCATCTCCAGGGATGAAGCCAGAAGAAGATGGACCGGATGAATGCTGTAATCAAGACTGAAGACTTCGGAACTGTGGGCCTGATTAAGAGATCCGGAACTAACGATAGTTCCGTGCGTATATTTAGGGTTGGATCGATTTTGCATCAACTGCGCATGCGTAGTAATAGTGCAACGCCATGTACGTTGAAGTTAAGGTCGGAAATGCCTTATAGTCGGACTTGTGAATCGGGCGGAGACTAATGCGACCCTAAGTGCGGCGGAAATATACGGACCTAAGGATTTGCATAGAAATGGGCGGGGGGAGGCATTTAGATGAGGGAAAGCGGGCGCGCTTACAAAGTTACGGCCCTAAATATACGCAACTAATACACATAGGGTCGAAAGTGAGTGCGGCCAGTTAGGGCAAGTCTATGGAGGCTGTTTTTTCTGGTGGGTGTAACCTGTTGCGACCTGCCACTTATATGCGTATATTTGCTGCCCGATTGCTGACGGATCTCTGAATCAGGCCCTGTGAGTCTGAAAATGTATTAATAATATTTATTAGTATTTTGACAGCAATACTCTACTATTATTAACCATTTGCGGGGCAAACTGTTAAAATATGAAGATCGGCGCACATATTAATTAAATAGTAACGGGGGCATATATTATTTACAAAGGAAACGGGGTATATTATGTAAATAGGAAATGAGGTACATTATTTAGATATATGGAACAGGGCACATTATGTTGATTACATGAATGTGGCCCATTAGGTATGCATTAACATTTGGCATGCTGCCGCTTATGGTACTAAAAGGCTCATGCCCAGGTTATGAAGGGCCTGCTGTGCCTCTTAGTAAGAGGCAGCCTTCAAGTACTATATGCAGCAGCATGCTAAGGGTTAATAGCATGGCATGGTATACATATTTTAGTGACAGGTCACTAAAAGGTCATTTTTTTTTAATTTTAAGAAAACAACTTATTTTTTTTATAAGGGGCACAGTGGGCGGCAATTTTTTTGAGTAAATCCCTGCGATTTTAAGTCAAAATTTAACACATGCACAAAACGCTTCTAACTAACTACATGAACATACTTGGAGAGAAAAACATTTTATTACATTTTACAAAAGACTGACAAACTCAGTTGAAAAGATAGATTTTAAAAAAGCACATACTTTGATATTTTATTTTACTGGGAGCTATGCGAGGTTAAATGTGCCATCTACCGCTAATTATTATTCATGTCCTTATAATATTAAATAAACTGCTAGGAAAGGGGGAAGGTATCTGTGCTATATACCTAATGCAAGAGTATTTTCCTTTGGCAACACAAAAGCAGCCACCAAGAGACATAACATAAAGAGTTTTTGCAAGACTCTACACTACTAATGGATAAAAGAAGATCCCAGGTGCTAAGTAGTATAAAAAGAAAGCACTTAAATATAAATAAGAGACAAAGTATGTCTTATGTATTGAGGTAAGTGTTCATCAGTGAGAACAATAAATATCAGACACTGGCAAACACTTTAAGTATCATAACCGCAGATAAATGGTATTCAAGGGGAAGTATGCTGAGAGGATGTGAGTTGGGTAGGAGTACTGTGGTAGAAATGAAAAGCAATTGTGACAATGAAGAAAGATTAGATTACATTTTTTTCCCAAATAAAAAGAAAAAGAAAAGATGTTGTTGCCGTTATAGTCCAAAATAGAGGTATTGAGAAAATGAGGCAATGCATCTGCAGACACAAGTTCATATGTGTCTGGACGTTCCAGTCATTTTGTGTATTGTAAAACCATAAAAAACAAGGGATGCTCTATGGGTATATCCCACCAAGTTTTTATTAAAATCAACACACTTCAATTAATATATTTGGAATGCACACATACAATCAAGACAAAAATAACATAAATTAAATTCAATATAACAGCTTTGTGTAAAATTCACCCTAACAATAAATATTAAATTATATACAAAAAACACACAACAAAGATCCATCATGAAAAAGTGCACAACATCCACGTTTTATCTTAGCACCGCGAAATATAAACTGTGCTACGGTTTATTCACAAAATTACAAAAATGCTTTATTATAGAGATAATTCAATATTAGAAATATGTAGCCACAAATCATTGTTTTAATGAATTAACTAATGTTAATCCAGTCTGGCAGCAGTGTGATGAATATATCTTACCTGCAGACGCATTGCCTCAGTATCCCAATACCTGTATTTTGGACTATAACAGCTACACCATTCCAGTTTTGGTCTTTTGTTTTTATTTTTATTTCGGGGAAAAATTTCATCTCTAATTATTCTTCATTTGCACTATTGCTTTTCATTTCTACTACAGTACTCCTTCCCAACTAACTTCCTCTCAGCATACTTCCCCTTGAATACTGTTTATCTGTGCTTCTGACATTTAAAGTGTTTTCCGTGTGTGATATTTATTGCTATTAAGAATATATACATACTTTGCTTTACAACACTCACTTTTACTCTTATCTTTTTTTAAGTGCCTCTTTTCTTACTACTTAGCGCTCTGGATTTCTACTTCTATCTATAATTAAGCTGCTATTTAGTGTTGGAAATAAATCTGAAAGGAAAAGTAAGACAATAATTTAATTCTTCATAATGCTTCTTACATTATCTCCTACTGTAACAAAAACCATCAGATCTTCTACTCCATCCTGATCAACATCAGAAACTTTCAGTTTTGGATTTATAACAATTGTGCTAGCTGCAAGGCCAGTTGGTTTTTCCCACAAAAGGTTTCCTGGAATGAGAAGGAATTCACCTGTCAACACGCAGTATTAGACTCCTTACAAGAATTCACAGTACCAAGTAATATTTAAAATTATACATTTTATTAGATGAAAAGTAGATCTGTAAACAGTGAACTAAATGTAACCAATTTCACCCCCCCCCCCATAATCTGGATCAGATGAGGGGTTTGCTATACATGTAACTTAATTTTTTAAGAATTATACCAAAAAAATATATATTTCTGAGTGGATTAGTGTCAGGATATAGTCAAATATCTTGTGTATATAAATTACTATCAGGATATAGTGGCCAGAACTAATTATGGTTTCTGTCAGGTTATGGCCCCTGTCGTAAATGAATCAGGATTTTATT
>WWET01001474.1:131427-144401 GCA_011038615.1 Limnodynastes dumerilii
TAAAGTAAACATGTCTAAACTGGCTAGCCTTTCCTCATAGTTCAATGACTCCATACCCTTTATCAATTTTGTCGCCCTTCTCTGAACCCTTTCTAGTTCCATAATGTCTTTTTTATGGATTGGTGCCCAGAACTAAACTGCATATTCGAGATGAGGCCTTACCAATGATTTATATAGTGGAAAAATTACACAGTCTTCCCTTGCATCTATGCCCCTTTTTATGCATGCTAATACTTTATTGGCCCTTGTAGTTGCTGCTTGACATTGAGCACTATTGCTAAGTCTGTTGTCCACAAGCACTTCCAAATTTCCTAAATTTACTTTATAGATAGCATGCTTGTTTTTTATCCCTAAATGGATAATCTTACATTTATCCATGTTAAATCTCATCTTCCATTTGGCCGCTCAATCCTCCAGCTTATTCAAATCCCTCTGCAGAATTGCTACATCTTGTTCAGATTCTATTACCTTACATAGTTTGGTGTCATCTGCAAAAATGGAAACCTTGCTCTCTAAACCATCACCAAGGTAATTAATAAATATATTAAAAAGGAGTGATCCCAGCACAGAACCTTGAGGTACACCGCTTAAAACTTTTAACCAATTAGAAAAAGTTTCATTTATCACAATTCTCTAACCAGTTTTTGATCCAAGTACAAATGTTGTTTTCTAGACCCAGTTCCCTTATTTTGTGGACCAATCTATTGTGTGGCACTGTGGTCTAAGTTCAAACTAACTTTATCATAGAAGCTAATTAGGTTAGTTTGGCATGACCTATCTTTCACAAATCCATCCAATACATTAACATTTTTAATAAAATTATGATAACCATTATATAAATTAAAATATATTAAAATTATTTTTTTTAAAAACAAAAACCTTGAACGTGAACGTTTCCCACACTGGCAAAGCGTATAAATAGGACCCAATGACAGTAGAACTGACATTAGCACTGGTGTGTCCTTGACACAGGGCATAAGTATCGTCGCTCTACAAGGGTTTTTGTTTTTTGCCAAGACCTCCCATCCGGATTAAAGTTTACAAGGTTGGATCCCATACAAGCTGGTAAGTATTTATTTTTATTAATAATTTTTATGTATTTAATGTACTTAATGTATTTAATAAGTAATGTTTAGAATAATAATTTTTATTAATAATTTTAAGGTATTTAGGGCCAGATCCAGAGCTACGCTTTTACTACGCTGCGGTCTTACGCTAGCGTACGTTTGATGCACTCCCCTCGGCACACCCCTCTCATGTACATATTTTAGGCGCCTTACGCTTTCCATACCCTACCTTAACTTTACGCTGCGTAACCACTAGCCGACGGACTTCAGACACGTAACTACTCTGCTAAGCACGCCCATACTGTACGATTTAAATGCTTCACCCCGCCTTCAAAGCGTAAATACTAGTGGCGTATGGCTGGCACACACCATCGTAAGTTGATACGCTACAGATATATGACTGCCCCTTACGCTATGTCTTACGTCACGTAACATCTGCCATGCGCATGCGCAGTAAGTACTAATGTGTGAATTTACGCTAGCAGCTAGCATAAATTCACTCGCGGACATTGTAATGTATATAATGTATTTTATTTATATATTGTATTTAATGTGTTTTATATATATATATATATATATAATGTATTTAATAAATTTTGAGCATAATAATTTTTTTTATAATAGTTTTAATGTATTTATTGCAATTTTTTTTTTTATGTTAAGGATCCTTGCTATCTTTTATCATGTATCAGGGAGGGGGGCATTACTATGTTGTGTTTGGCACAGGATGACAGGGCATGCTGGTGCTTGTGGTTCTCCAAGTGCCAGCATGCCCTGGCATCCTTGGTCATGCTGGTGCTTGTAGCACTACAAACATCAGCATGCCCTATACACTGGAATTTTTTTTATTAAATTTTTTGCTAATCCAGCCCTAAAAAGAGAGTTGTTTACTATTGCCATAGCAATAGTAAAGAACTCTAGCCAACTGGGTGGCAATGTGAAAAACCCGGGTTGAAAAACAACCCGGTACCTTTCACATTGCTACCCTACACGTGTGTGACCCAGGAAAACCCCTTCTTTTTTCCTGGGTCTGAATTCCGGGTAGTTGGAAAAGGGATGTTTCACATCACAACTAAATACTAAAACTAAATACACAGGTTTTTGGTGGTGATGTTGATCATTGATTTAGCAACTGGCTGTAAAAGCTGGAGAACCTAAAGATTGTCAACAAAGGGGGCCTAGGTCATGTTGAAGAAATTACTGTGTGGGTGTACCAACACCATCCTAATAATTTCTGAGTGCCACTCCTAGGGCCAGGTTTACTAAGCTGCAGGAAAGGAAAATGTTGCCCACTGCAACCAATCAGGTTCTAGTTCTCACTTTCCTATTACATATTAGAAAATGGCAGCTAGAATTTGATTGGTTGCTATGGGCAACATTTCCACTTTCCCATTCCTGCAGCTTATTAAGTCTGGCCTCTAGTATGGCTAGTCTGAAGCCACCAGAATGGCGGTCACTCTCTCCCTCTTCAGTTTATAGAGTACCTCTAGAAGCATGGGAAAGAGAAGAAATAAGCACACCAGATGAAACTGCCACAGAATACTCATGGCACCAGTGTACCAGTTAGCAGGATCCCTGGACATGGTGGAAAATAGGGTGACATTGAATTTTACATGGAACGCCATGATGCCTATTTTTGTCAGGTCTAATGACAGAATCATCAGGAAACAGGTATGTAAGGCAATGATTTATTCATGAAAAGTTCGGAGAGGTAAAGCTGGAACAATGGTAAGGGAGTATTGACAACTGAAGTCAAAATATGGCTAGGATGAAAGTAACAGAGAGTGCACGGGGGATGGGGGTGACAAAGAATACCGGAATGCTGGGAAAGAAGGTGATTGGTGTCCATGGTAGGTGCTGGAAGCTCTGGGTTGATGGAGTACTTGGAGAGTGCTAGCACTTGTAGTGCAGAAGATATGAGTGCACACACTATGAAGGAGACAGACTGGAGCCGATGGCACTTGTAGTGCAGGTAAGCTGCAGAGATGAATGTACACACTGGGAAGGAGACAGACTGGAGAGCCTGCTGTCACTTGCAGTGCAAGTGAGTTGCAGGGATGAGTGCACGCACTGTGCAGGAGAAAGACTGGAGTGCTTGTTGGCACTCGCAGTGCAGGTAATCTGTGGCGGCCCGAAGCAAACACACTCTTCAGGAGACAAACTATAGAGTCACAACCAGCGGATCTGGATGTACTAGGATGGAGACACAAACAAACCAGACTCAAAGAACAGGGGGCTGGAACACAAGAGCTGGAAGCAGCCAGGGCAAACGACAACCAGGGTTGAAGACATCAATAAACCTGCCCAGATTGGAGGGAGGGACTGGTTTATATTGCAAACTCACAGATATCAGGTCTGGAATCAGCTCAGGTGCAGTAATCAAGAAGTCTGGAGCTATAGACAGACAAGGCAGAGAGAAAACCTGGACTCCCTCTGGTGGTCAATACAGATCAGTACTGAAGCAGTCATGACAATTTCTAGCTGACCCCAATGCTGAACCAGTACAGATTCCTCATGAGACCATTCTCCTGGATGATGTCTATTGCAACTGATATAATTGGCCTCCCAGTTTTCTACCCCTAGAATGCAGATGACCAATATCATGGGAAAATAAAGTTAATGTGAGCCATTACCTTCATTGACACTGCACAGCGAGTTCTCTCTTGATGATACATGTAGGCAACAACCATCACATTGTCCAACTGGATTTTCAGAGTCTTGCCCACCAGAATCCTCTGAGTCTGTACAAGCACCTTGTAAATTGTTTTAAACTCCAAAACGTTGATAGGTAGAAATGTCTTCTGTGGATCCCAGTATCTCTGGAACTGTAAAGTGATGACTGAAACCCACCCAACAGACCGAAATCTGTGGGCACCAGGGTCCATTCTCAAACTTGAAAGGACCTATTCATGGTCAGATGCAAATGATTTAAGCACAAGGGACCGGATCCACGCTTTCCGTACGTGCAGGGGTCTGTCCGTCCGAGAGAGAGTGCCCTTTAAATCAGTCGTGTGGATCAGCGGTCTGTACGACCGCTGATCCGCACAAGTATGGGAGCCCCCTCCCACACTGTACTTTGCATGTTTCCCCCCGCTCACTTTAGCAGGCGGAGGGGAAGCACAAAGTTCCGTACGAATCTACGAATCTTGCGCATGCGCCCTCCAGTCAAGTCAGGCCACTTACGCACCTTGCGTTCATAAGTGACATGATGGTCTTAATTCTGGATCCGGCCCAATATGAGACACTAGTGAACGGTCGTGGACCACCTGATGATCTGTTTGTCTAGATGTAGAGGGAATTTAGACCACTTTCAAAAGAGTTCTCTGTGAAACTTTGGAGAGTGAAAGTGGGCGAAGGATACTGCTTTAAACGTAGATTTCATGGTTCCCAGAAGCGTCATACAATGGAGAAGGGACACCTTCCGCCTTGCTAGGATGGACCTGGCTGTGGTCAAAAATTGTCCTCCAGAAAATTGTCCTCCAGAAGACACATCCAACACTAATTTAGAATCGAGGCCAAGAAACTGCATATATGGAATGAGAAATAAGGAAAATCTGGACAGATTTAAGATGCATCTGTGTACTTCCAGAAAGAGGGCAGCGTATGTTTGAATAATGGAGGTCTATCAACAACAGGTTGTCTAGGTAAGGCATAATCGTCACATCCTGAGTACAAAGGAGTGCAATAGTTAGGCCAAAGGTTAAAGTCCTGAAAAAAAAATGGGCCTCGCAGATCACAAAGCAGAGTAGACACTGATACTCCTTCCAGATTGGGACATGGAGGTAAGTATCCTTAATGTCCAGAGAAGGAAACATCTACACCTGTTCTATGCTCCTGACAATAGACCCCAGTGGGCCTGATCCAGAAGCACCCACATATGTGAGCACAGCATGCATGTGGTATATGCAGTTGGAAAATTAGGATGGGCTGCATGCTAATCAAAGGCAAAAGCAATGGTACCTCTGGATGGTAATAAAGTACGGCAAGTAGTATACAGGCATAAATCAGCAAAGTTCAATGCATCTACATGAGCACATAAGTTGCATATCATTAGTGTAATACACTGTACAGTATAGTGAAAACACAAAAGGTTATAAAAAGTGTGAACAATTCCACTATGTTGAATGCAGTATTATTGTGTATATGAAATATCTGACCACAGCACAATACTCCAACAGTGAATTCCAAACATTAGAATTGCGTCTGAAGTCTGCAAATTATAACTCATCTCAGAAATAAGTTCTGTAGGGTCAGCCCCTTGGACTTGGACAAGTCTAGTCCCGTCTGTGTTCAGATTTGTATCAAGTGCACTTGTTTAGGAACGCCCGTAATGCACATTTTGGACCTGATCCAGACTTAGGATTGTTTTATGTACGCAAACATATCTAAGTTACACACTACTAAGGACAATGCACTCCCCCTGACACTCTCCTCTGAATTACTTAACTTAGCTGACTTACATGTTCAGAACCCTACCTTAACTTTTCCTTGCATATCTCTGCGTATATAATGCCTTGTCGTACGTAAGTGCTTAACCCAACCCACACTGTACAATTTAAATGACTCACTCCGCCCACAATGTGTATATTTGGCTTGTATTGAATGTCACGCCCCATCGTACAGAATTCCGTACAAGTTACGTGCGATCAGAGTTATTATGAGTAACATCTGCCGTGTGCATGCGCAGTTCATTCCCACAGCCAGATTTACTTATGCCGCACACGTAAATTAGCTGTCACTATTAAGTCTGGATGAGGAGCCTTGACTCTATGCTTTCTTTTCTTCCCTCTAAATGCACCCCCTTCAGAAAGCAAGCTCTGCAGCTCAAGTTGTGCTAGGGAAATGGGCATCCAAAAATGCAGAAGCCTCTTTTACATGATCAGCTAACAAGCAGGCCATCTCACAGATGATTATCTTCTAAATCAAATCTTCAGCCAATGTCTGAAGAGCTTTATTTACCCTGGCAATAAAAACATACCTGGGTTCAGATTTACTAAGCTGCGGGTTTGGGAAAGTGGAGATGCTGCCCACAGCAACCAATCCGATTTTCAACATCTCCATTTTTCCAAACCAGCAGTTTAGTAAATCTGGCCCCTGGTCTGAAAAGATTGCTCATTGCCACACAAGTTAAAGGAAGTAAATAAAACAAACATTTCTTATTCATGGGTTCTCTGAGGGAAACAACACCCCAGCGGTGGCTCTAGTTAATCAGGAAATAGCTTGATGGGATGGGAGCTTGTGGAGTGGGGAATGTAACTAAATTGGCGATATAGGGATATAAACTGTAAAATGGGATGAGGCATGTAACTGATGAGGGGATATAATATGTAATGTTGGATAAGACATAACTGTAGGGGGGAATAGAATGATCTGTAATGTGGCATGGGGCATACAACTGATGAGGGGATATAATATGGAATGAGGAATGTAATGGAAGGGGGTAGATGTATAATATGTAAAGTGGGTGAGGCATGAGCTGAAGGGTAGGGGTATAATATGTAATGTGGTATAAGGCATGTAACTGATGGGGTATAATATTTAATGAGGGGAGAGGGGTGTAACTGAACATGAAAAAAGTATAAAATGTAATGTGGTAAAGCATGTAACAAAATGAAATGGTGAGCCTGACCATTTCTTAAATTATCTCAATTTAAAAGAACATAATAACGTTTGATGCATTTTAAGTGGGGCTTCACCTGATTCTTCAGCAAGTTGTACTCATCAGTTGAGAACCACTGATTTATATGGTCTGTTAATAATGGCTCTATTACTTATGTTCTGAGCTCATTAATATATTGCTAAAAATAGGTACATTTGCACTTAAAGTGGTAATAGCTAGTCCAAAACATAGAAATGTACTTCCAAATTTATTATAAGAAATTACAAAACTGGGAATGTAGTGTAATTTTGCCATTATTAAATTACCTGCATTGTCATACTGGATGCTCCAAGTCCTCTGAGAAAATGGTCTAACTGGGCAAGGAATAATAAATGAAAAAGCGAACACCACTGTGAGACAAAGAAACAGTGCTCCAAAGAAGGCTGCAGAGCGAATCCTTGACAATCGAGAAAGTCCAGTCTGCTTTTTAATGCACACATCTTTTTCTGCAATCACATCATTGTTTTCTAGAGATTTCATATCACTGTTTCTTAAAGGGTGGTCTTCCTCATCTATTTCTTTATTGTTCATGATGGCAAACCAAGACACAAAAGTTTTCTGTAATCAGAAATAATATTGCTTTATTTGAAATTATATTGATTAAAAAAGAATGTACAAGTAGCACAGTCTTATTACAGATACACTATTTTAACAATTATTTGCAATATAGGGAGTGTATTATCATAATATTTTAAGGCATAAAAAACCCTATAGCCTCCAGGCATGTAGTTGCCATTCCAGCAATCGCTATTTCGACAGTGATACAGTCGACACCAAAAATTTTGTCAAAGGTACAATGCCGGAAAGTTCTGAATTCGTCAACCTGTCATTTAGTCTCCCCGGTACTTGCTGTGACAATGAATGTTAATACAGTACATGGTCCACTTTGTTTTGCTTCCCCAGTTAGTGGTTAATAATTACAATTAGGAAGTAGGGATACCGTTAAAGTCTGGATTGTAATGTCGTACAACCATGTTGGCATTACAATAGTTGGTCTTTGAGGGGCTATATCTCAAGAAATATTTTACACGGTAAGATGAAATGTTCACCTCGTAGTAAAATTGTCTGTTTGTGCTTAATGCTAAATTTTATAGAAAAATTATAAAAAATGACATTTGTAATAGTGAAAATTGGAAAATGTTTTCCTTCTTTTCTTAAGTTCTTGACAGAGTAGGTAGGGGAGAAGATATATATATATCCTGTTTTTTGGGCTTCTTGTTTTGGGCAGGTTCTTAACTCATCAGCTGCTTGTTTTATATTGCAAAGTTGGCAACACTGACCCTGGGTGTGGTGTGGTATTTAGTTAGCACAGTTAGCACTCACAATAAATCAAAGGAGACATGGATATGCAAAAATATGGTACTATATAAAAAAAAAACTACTCTTCACAAGAAACATTTCACCAAAAATTCCTATACTTTCCAACATTGTGCAAGCTTGAGCAAAATAGTGCAAATGAATGCATGAAAAAAGAAGATAAAACAGTGAATATTCAGCAATGAATAGAAACGACAGCCTGAATATGTAAATGTTGTGCGTACCCATACCCATGCATTTTTTTTGCACTTATTTGCACAATGTTGGAAAGTAGATGAATGTCCTTTTGTCTTTTTTGATGAACTGTTTCTTGTGAAGAGTTTTTTTAATATAGTATCATATAAACAATAAATATACACACACATACTCTTCGCAATAATAGCAACACTAGTCATCTCTTTCTGCATTTCATTTTATTTATATTATTTAGGGTGGTTCTAGACCTAACCTTAACAGTACTTACTCCCACTTTGATATGGAATAAAAGTCAAGAGAAATGGAAAGTCTTCCAACTGCAAATCATCCGGCATCAATTAAAAAAGTAAACATTATACCCAAGAAGATTAATATGGTTTTATTTCTCACTATAGCGTTTTACCGAATGAACTTGAACTCACATAAACGACACAATTAACTTTATATCAAACAATACTGGAAGTCCCTAGATTTTTTTGTTTTGCTGGGGGGTGGGGGGATTCAGACGAAGCACAATAAATTCATCCTCTGTAATGACCTTAAAGGAACACCTGCGTATAACTGGGTATATGCATCATTCATACCTAAACTTCCTGCTTCGAGACCCCTGCACCATCCTGAAGCTACTGCGTCACTTCCCCTGTATTATGGCATGTGGGGAGGAGACTGTAACAACCATTTGTTGCTGAACTACATGTACCAGCCTACCAAACAGGCGACGAGGAAATAATAATATCTATAATAGTCTATTAATGTAAATACTACTCACCTAACGCAGGCCTGTAGAATCTGTCCCCGCAGTCTTTGGAAACTACAAGTTCCAGCATGCTCTGCCAGCTACCAGCTATATGTAAATACTTAGAGAATACTGGGACCTGTAGTTTCAATCACTATAGAGTCACAATTCTAATGTTTTTGTCTTTTGCCACCCGTATTACCCTTTAATGCCTCACTGTCCTTGACATACACACATTTCATACTAATCAGACCAAACATTTCATATCGCATCGGAAAACTGCGAGATGTGTTTGTGCCCGGAGCACTGATCACAGAGGAACCTTTACTTCCGGTCCCTCCATCTTCCCACAATCCTCTGGTGTGTGTCGCCTGACTGAGTTGTGGGAGCATAGTCGGTAGAGAAGGGAGTGTAGGGTGCCTTCTCAGCAACCATCATGTCGGCTCAGGCCCAAATGAGAGCTTTGCTGGACCAACTGATGGGCACGGCAAGGGATGGTAAGTAAATGGTCACGGCCTAAATGTGACGGTAGTAGTGAGGCCTGGTAAGTGCGGGCGGGACGGTTGCACTCCTAAATACAAGAAACAATTGCTCTGGATGTGTATAACGTCCGCTGTATAATAGGACGAAAGATGAATGGGCGACATCTGGTAACGCTCATACACGTGCAGTATGTTATGGTATAGACTAATGTGCCAGATGTGTAATTTCTACAAATTAACATATGCTTAGAAAATACATGTGGAGATTTATTATGTTATATTAAAGTTGGATTTTAAGAAACCTAGTTTTGCAACCAACGATTGCACTGTGCTCATGGTAGATGCATGCGATAGCTTGCCTCTTGGCTGTGTTGTAAGAAAACAATTTATGATGATAGTAAAAAAAAAAATCCTGATAGGTGGCCACTCATCTGAGTATCTGCTTTTTTTTTAGTCTTGTTTTCCACATTAGCTATTTGATCATATCTAGAAATATAACTTATACTCTTTACTTGAACAGCCTAAAAGGCATGTTTTGTGAAATAGGGATATTACATACCTAATAAATAACAATAAACATATATATTGTTTTGGTGTTTGCCAAGAAGACAATGAACCCGTGAACTATAAACATCTACAAGGCACTAATGCTTTTAATATTGGATTACCTATTTGTCATTTTTTGTGTATTTTTTTTAATGTGTAAAATGCAACGCATATGAATGATTAAAACTCAGATTGAGTTTATTTTATATAAAATAATACACGCTGCGGAAGTTGGTAGTGTGAGTTTAACATATCTGAAATATGTGGAACTTGCATTCCATGGTAATGGTGTCTACTATCATTAATGCTTATTATATAGCGCCACAAATTGTCTGCATTGCTTTACAGAGAACCTTAGACATTCACATCAGTCCCTGCACCTATAGGAGCTAAATTCTAATGTCCCTAACGCATACACACTAGGATTAATTTAGTCAGCAGTACCTATCTACCAGTATGTATTTGTAGGAGCAAACCGGAGCACCTAGAAGAAACCCATGCAGACATAGGGATAACATACAAACTTCACATAGATAAGATCTAGTATGGGAATCGAACCCATGACCTCAGCGCTGTGAGGTCAAAATAATACGTTATTTTAATGGAAACATGTAGAACCTAAATGCTATTTTTTTTTTTTATTGGATGGGATATTTTTCTTGTGTATTTATATGGTTGGTGTAGATTTAAAAAAAAACTTGTCATTTAGCTGTTAATACAATTGTTGTGTGCTTTCTATTCAGTTAGTAAATGCAGTATATATTCAGTAGTAAATACAAAAAAAAGCAGGCCTATCACATTATGTACAATGGTTCCCCATGATTGCACTGAGCAGTACTTTATTTTATAAAGATAACAAATGTTTGCTAAAGTTCCTGGAATTTATGTAATTAGATAAACACTTGAGAGGCCTGATACAAATTTGGAAATAAGGGCAAATCTGCACCTTTGCAAAACCATTGTAAATTGAGGAGGCAAGTTTAAAAAGAGTTACCGTACTGAGTTAAGAAGGGATATTTAGTAGATTAACTCTAAATAAAAATTTTGTAAATAAAGCTGTTTAGTATTTGTTTGCAGTTACCAAAATGAAACCAATTTCCATAACTGCATAAAAATGTTGTTCATTTGCACATCATACATTGCTAAAGTGTTTGTCCTATTGTACCCTTTGGTGCAGTTACTCTTAGATTTGCATCAACACCAATGCATTTCAATTTTAACATACATACGTAAATTTAGGTGCGAATGTTGCGTTGCAAGCGCAGTTTGTATGCATATTAAGAATGTGCTATGCTGATCTCTTGTGCACACAAAGCATTGTTTGTCTGCAATATTTGTAGTTTGCTAATGTTCGTAAAAGCCGGACCTAGTGCCAGATTTACTAAGCTGTGGGTTTGGAAGAGTTGAGATGCAATTGAACACTATAGCTAGCTATCTTGATAAGTAAATTCAAATATAGTCCTCTGGAGACTTCAAGGGATTTCTCCAGCTATTGATTCAGAATGACTTGATGTCAAATCACCTTCTTGCAGAAGGAATTATGCTATAGAAAGCAATTCTGAAAAGTTATATCAATATGATCCTTATAGGGGCAGCCTAGGATAGATTGCACACTGCAATAATAAGTATAATAAGATTGTAATACTCAGCTCCTTCTTAGGACGTTTATTTGGTGAGCGATGTAATATGCCATTCTATGTCGTCTGTGAGGCAAGTTGTATGGCTAGCGCCCGAATTATGTGCAGCCCCTTACTGTGCTAGCTCCTGACTTCGCTACTACTTTTTCTGTTACACTTTTTCTCTCCATACCAAAATTACCCTCAGCCCTACTACTAACATTATTGTGTGCCTGGATAATACAAAGCACTTAGCACTTTTACTATAGATGCTGGCCAGTCCATTGTGTGATATAAAACTAGCACTTGCACTTATGTATCAATCACCAATGTCTTATAAGTGTAAGCTTGCATGCAGGGCCCTCTTACCTACCCAGTTTGTCTGATACAAGATAGTCTTGTTATAACTATTGCTCATATTGTACAGTAAAGTGTAATAAAGAATAATTTAGTAAAAAAAAGTTTCCAAACATTTGGAAAACCATTTCCATAAAAATATATCTGCTTTTATCAGGTATCATAATTTCATTGATAAGGGGTCTGTGTTTTATACCATTTTGAATGTTAGATATTGGTGCTGTGTATTCTATACATTTGAAACACTAAAATTCAGTATTTCAGCTTTATTTGAAAACTAGCTGATGTATCCCAACATTGCCCATGTTTAACTAAAACCCCTTTCACATCACCACCAAATACCCATGTTTTTGGCGGTGATGTGAAACTTCCCTTTCGCAACAGCCCGGGTCTAATGACCCGGGAAAAAATAAGGGTTTTTCCTAGGTGGCACCCAGGTAGGGTGGCAATGTAAAAGGTCCAGGTTTGTTTTTCGACTTCGATTTTTCACATTGTCTCCCGATTTGGTTTGATTTGTTTACTGTTGCTATTATCACAAGAAGAAAAAAATTGCAAAGTATAGGGCATGGTGATGCTGGTAGTGGTACAAACACCAGCATGCCCAAGGATGCCAGGGCATGCTGGTGCTTGGAGAACCACAAGCGCCAGCATGCCCTGTCATCTAGTGCAACAAACAACAAAGTAATGCCCCTCCTAGCTACATAATAAAATATAGGGCCAGCCCCTAACATAATAAAATAGTTAACTTATAATGCCCTCCAAGTAAAAGAATAATTACATTTAATACCCCAAATATCAAAAATATAATTATATTGAATAATAAATTTTTTTTACATTTAACAATGCGAATGTAATAAGGCATTAAATAAATAAAATCATGACATTAAAATTGTTAATAAAAAGAAGTACTTATCTTGAATTGGATCCGATCTTCCAAGTTTTTAATCCGTGTGGAAGACAAAAAAAAAAATACATACGCCGCCATGGAAACTAATGTCC
>WWET01001474.1:160037-172954 GCA_011038615.1 Limnodynastes dumerilii
ATATATATATTTATTTTCATTCAAGGATGCACAGCTACCTCCAATGGGTTGCAGCACAAAGGTGACATGAGGGCACCAATGGGAGGACTAAATTCTTGCCCTCTCCACCCCCCAACAAAAAATGTTGCGACGCCCCTGGATAGGCCACACACAGTCTATAATACCCTATGGGTTTTTGTCAGTCAATAAATTGAACTTATTTCTAATATACCCAATTGGATGAGAGATTGAAATAAACTAAACAAAGCCTGCCATGTGAACCAGGTTGTACAGCTCTTTCTTTATTTCTTTCATTCATGTGCTGATGCATGAACTCTGCATTTTGTATCTTATGCTATGTTGTGTGAAGGCTAGATGATTGTAGCAAAGAATAAGCGCTAGCTCAGCCTAATGTACAAAACAAATTATTCAAAATGGTATATTTATTATGAAACAAAATAGTTTCCTATGCAGCTGGTCAGTGTGTCTTGGTCACAGAAGTTCACAGTGGCACCTTATCACTACAATCCAAAATGTAACGGATAGTTTAAATAGTAAACATTTTTACCGACCATTATGCATTTTGGTTTTCTTTTGGTTTGATGTTTTTCCTGTATACTTTTAAACGAAAACTAGGAAAGCAGAACTAGAGAAACAACATATGAGCTCATTTTCGTTTTGTTTTCTTCACTGCTGCCTTAGTTTTAAGAGTACATTAGTTTTGTAGATTATATAGAAATAACACTTGAAAAACGCAAAAAATGACACTTTAAAATGTTTATTATTTATATTAAGATGTTCTATCTTGAATGTCTGCATTGATTACTCTTTCTCTTTTTTTCCTTTTTTTTATTTTTTAGATCAGCTGAGATCACACAAATTCCATATTTGAGTCTAGAGGTCAGACTCTGCATATGGGGAACTTGCAGTACTTCAAATAACATTCTTTGTGTTGTATTTTTAAGTAATCCAGCAATGTTCTATAAATGATAATAAAGCTTTTTTCTTACTGAAAACTCACATTTGATAAAGTTAATTTTTTATTGTTTTCGAAATAGCTATGTTATAAAAATTATATTCTGCTTACCCGCCGTTTAAAAGTAGTTGCAGTATAATTAAAATATTTGTTTAGTTCACGGATTTGGTTTTATTGTGAGGTGTTTTTGTTCAGTTTTTTTTGGGGGGAGGGGGGGTGTAATATACCAAAAATTGTTAATGTAGGTTATCATGTGGTTTAAACTTGTATTACATTTGTAGATCAGCAATGTTCAATTTTTACATGTTTGCTTCTGTAGTATTATCCACTGCCTTATTGTTGATCACCTCGCTCTAGGGTTAGCACCACATGATTGGGCAGAAAACATGGTTTTCATATGCCAATGGTGATATGACTACCTATTTAGTCGAATGCCTCATTACAGTAGCAGATTCTTGCTTTAGAACCCAGAAAATTTATGGTGAGTGAAGTGCAGAGGGCGTTAGAACACGCATGTGATATTGCCCTAAATAATACACTTCCCGGTTCATCAATGTTACTTGTCTGCTCATACACATTTTGATTTGTTCAAGTTTTTAGGCTGGGTGCACACTGCAGCATTTTTATCAGTTTTATTGTGCCGATTACATGATAAACAGGTGTTTCAAACAATATCTTATTAGTGTGTCCGGTCCCACAATCCAGTTTTTTCGTTCCAAAGAACATTATATCTCTATTTTATTTTCTAACCTGCCTAATTTTACCAGTCAGTGATGGAACAATGTCAGAATATCAGAAAATTGCCGAGCTGTTGGTAAATCATATCAGCATGTACACATGGATCGGCATCCTCACCAGGATTTGTCTTGTGTAGATCAGAATTTGTAAACGTTTATGCAGTGTGTACCCATATTTACATTTAGAGAAACCTGAACTGGTAACAGGCTTAGATGTTAGTGTATTACTTTAGGAATTAATGGATATGTACAGAAAATCAGTTCACTACATGGCACACGTTATGATCCTAGCTTGCAGATGTTGAAATAGATTAACAAAGAAGTACACAGAATATGCTGTGCCTGACTTATTTTCAGAAACATACTTTATGGACTGTAGAATGAATGCATTGCTCATGTTGCAGAAACTGAAATACATGCATTAAGAACTATTGTTGTACTTTGTAACTGAAGCTATGTAGACCCTGAATGTAGATTGAAATGTTGATTTGGGAAATAAAACCATTGCTTTTTTTTAATCAACAACAAATGTCCTTGGGGTGACATGTTTTTTTTTGGACCAGTCAAAGTTTTGTCTCTGGAAATGTATGTTTAGATTATTGTTTAAAACACCATACAAAAAAATTAAATGAAGCCTTCGTGTTTCTTTTTTTGAGGTAAAATGCACTTATCACTCTTGACCTGAGTTCCCCTGCAACTGAGGACTTTATCTGTGACTGTGTGCCAAGTATCTCTTTCTTACTTAAGTGACCCGAGTAAACATTTGCCAGCTCTACTCGTATCTCTCTCCTTTCTCCTGTCTCTGGTCCAGTTCTCATGTTACCACTAACAATTGCAGAATTTTACACATGAGGACAACAAATCAGAGAAAGACCCCCACCCCTCAAAACAATTAAATTACATAACAGGTCTAAACATTTATAAATTAAATTTTTTTTACATATAATATATATATATTCTCAAAAAAATAAAGGGAACACTAAAATAACACATCCTAGATCTGAATGAATGAAATGTTCTTATTTAATACTTTGTTCTTTACATGTATACATATAAAGTATGTGCTGACAACAAAATCACACAAAAATTATCAATGGAAATCAAATGTATTAACCCATGGAGGTCTGGATTTGGAGTCACCCTTAAAATTAGTTCTGCAGGTGGTGACCACCTGTGCAGCTCATCCAGGATGGCACATCAATGCGAGCTTTGGCAAGAAGGTTTGCTGTGTTTGTCTGTCGCTGATGTGCTCAATTGGATTCTGGTCTGGGGAACGGGCGGGCCAGTCCATAGCATCAATGCCTTCGTCTTGCAGGAACTGCTGACGCTCCAGCCCCATGGGGTCTTGCATTGTCTTGCATTAGGAGGAACCCAGGGCAAACCGCACCAGCATATGGTCTCACAAGGAGTCTGAGGATGTCATCTCAGTACCTAATGGCAGTCAGGCTACCTCTGGCGAGCACATGGAGGGCTGTGCGGCCCCCCCAAAGAAATGTTGCCCCACACCATTACTGACCCACTGCCAAACCGGTCATGCTGGAGGATGTTGCAGGCAGCAGAACGTTCTCCATGGCGTCTCCAGACTCTGTCACGTGCTCAGTGTGAACCTGCTTTCATCTGTGAAGAGCACAGGGCGCCAGTGGCCAATTTGCCAATCTTGGTGTTCTCTGGCAAATGCTGTAAGCACAACCCCCACCTGTGGACGTCAGGCCCTCATACCACCCTCATGGAGTCTGTTTCTGACGGTTTGAGCAGACACATGCACATTTGTGGCCTGCTGGAGGTCATTTTGCAGGGCTCTGGCAGTGCTCCTCCTGTTCCTCCTTGCACAAAGGCGGAGGTAGCAGTCCTGCTGCTGTGTTGTTGCCCTCCTACGGCCTCCTTCACGTCTCCTGATGTACTGGCCTGTCTCCTGGTAGCGCCTCCATGCTCTGGACACTATGCTGACAGACACAGCAAACCTTCTTGCCACAGCTCGCATTGATGTGCCATCCTGGATGAGCTGCACTACCTGAGCCACTTGTGTGGGTTGTCTCATGCTACCACTAGAGTGAAAGCACCGCCAGCATTCAAAAGTGACCAAAACATCAGCCAGAAAGCATAGGAACTGAGAAGTGGTCTGTGCTCACCACCTGCAGAACCACTTTAATTTTGAGGCTGACTCCAAATCCAGACCTTTTATGGGTTAATAAATTTGATTTCCATTGATAATTTTTGTGTGATTTTGTTGTCCGCACATGTATGTATGTAAAGAACAAGTATTTAATAAGAATATTTCATGCATTCAGATCTAGGATGTGTTATTTTAGTGTTCCCTTTATATTTTTTGAGCAGTGTGTGTATGTATGTATATATCACATACATACAAAAAATGGTTAAAAAAAAAACCAAAACCAGCACAACTTAGTCAGAGAAGTTTTGGTGTACCCTCAGTGCTTCAGGCAAAGGGACTGGGACAGTAGATCACCGGGTAGTGTGTACATGTGCCGGCTGTGGGGAAAAAAAAGAAAAAAGCATAATAAACACAATAAGACATCACAGAGAAAAAAACTAAACATAAGAAAAATAAAGCAGTCAAAATGTTATAAAAAAAAATAAACCAAGAAAAATGTAGTTCTTCATTTAATCCATCAGGGGCCATAGCTCTGAATAAATAATTCAGGCTGGCCTCTTTTAGCAGAAGTAAGGTTTCCCTATCCCTGCCACATCTCAAAGGGGAGATTTGAGCCACCGGCATACATTTAAAGTCTCTCATAGAGTTTTTAAGCTCCACAAAATGTCTGGCGACCGGAGGAGTCTGAATCAATGTTCACTGCAGCTTTCTTGATATAAAGCGATGCATAGAAATCCTTTTTTTCCAATGTGTATGGTTTTACCCACATAAGTCGGGCAAGGGCACACAATTACATACACCACATACCGGCTGTGACAAGACAGGCAGTGTATGATGTTAAATTTAAGATCCAGTGTGGGATGTTGGAAGACTTCCACAAGTATAAGAAATTGGCAGTTGACACATCCGCTGCAACGGAACATGTCGTGTTTCAACGACAGCCAGCTTGGAGTAGATTAAGATACAATATCATTCTTGACCAACTGGTCCTTCATATTGGGGTTGCGCTTATAGCTGATAAGGAGAGGGCTTTGTAGGAACTGTCCAATTTTTGAAACGGTGGCTAATATGTGACAATGCTGGTTAAGTGCTTTGCGAATGCTACCCGATGCAGTAGAAAGGTAGTGCAGTACACCATACGGTCCACCTTTAGGTAATTTATGTGTGCCTGACAGTAATGACTCACGATTTTACATCAAGCACCGTGCTTTGGCTGCTGCTATCTCCCTTTTGTTATAACCTCTGTTGAGGAAGCGATGGCTCATATCATCCAGGGCTTGTATGAGTTTCTTGGGGTTGGAAGTAATGCGTGTTGCTCTAATCATTTGGGAAAAAGGCAGACCTGATCTTAAAGGGAAAAGGTGGTAACTGTCTGCCCGTAATATAGTGTTTCTATCCGTTGGTTTATGGAACAGTTCTGTATGGAACTCAGAGCTAGACTGTTGAACCAGGGCATCAAGAAAATTAATTTGATGTTTTATCATAGGTCATGGTGAATCTAATGGTGGAGTTGAGGTGATTCAGCTCATCAATGAAGGAGGACAGTTAAGTTTCAGAGCCCGTCCAGAAGAAAAAAAGGTCATCAATATAACGAATGTAGTTCTTAAATTGGATGGAAAAGGTGTTTGACTTATAGTCATACATAAACAGATTGGCATACAATGGGGCCATATTCTACCCCATCGCAGTGCCCTGTAGCTGAAGATAGAATGTGTGCTGAAAAAGCAAATAATTCTTAGTGAGAATAAATTCCAACAACGTCATAATGAAGTCGATCTCTGATCCAACGAACTGTTCAGAGTTGCATAATATTTTTCTGGTATAGAAACTACTGACATCAAGTGTCACTAGCCAACATTTGTTAGCCAGTGAGTTGGCCAGCTGTAACTGCTTCAAGAAGTCGGTAGTGTCTTTTATATAATTCTTATACCCCTTTCATATCACCACCAAAAACCCGGGTTTTTGGTGATGATGTGAAACCGCCACTTCCGATTGACCCGGGAATGAAACACAGGAAAAAAGAAGGGTTTTTCCTGTAATCAACTCGGGAAGGGCGGTAATGTGAAAGCGCTACAGGTTTTTTTCCAACCCGGGTCTTTCTTACTTACACCTAATTGGACACATGTTCTCGGCGCAGGAATTGTGATGTCATCCAAACTTGCCCAGCGTGGTCATTGCTAGAATGGCGCATTGGAGGGATGGCTAAGTACGGGAGCTGTTACAGATACGCGGGGAGGAAGAGATAAAAAACCAAATTTCTGGAACGGTGAAGGATGCACACATTTACTCCAATATTGCAAAGTTTTTGGAGAAAAGGAGGATCAACAAAACGCAACAGAAGGTCGTTAATAAATTGAAGGCCTTGTGCAAACAGTTTTCAAAAGTCCATGATGCACAAAAGAAAAGTGTCTCAGGTCGCATAAATTGGCCTTTGTATGATCTCTGCAATGCTGTCTTTGGCAATTCTGCCACGTGATCCTGTGGGGTTGTCATCCTCAATTACGGCAGCAAAGGAGAAGTCCTCACAACGCAGCATCGTGGAGTCCAGACCAATTTCTCCAATTCTGTTTGAGGACACTCCTCTAGATTTGTCTTGCGCAGATGAAGACAGCTCAATAGAGGACGGTTCTTTCACGCAGAGTTTCTCTACGGAGGGCCAGTCAGCGTGTGCCACTCAGCCACCCAAACGCAGTTCCGTCAATCCGTTGTCAAGCCAGGAGGAACCAGGAGCATCCACAGAATTACGCTGGAATGGTAAGTCCTTTTACTTGACTGATAACTGTTTGTTGGGGGTTGTCTTGCTGGTTTTAATGTCCTTCATAACTGTCGTAATGTCCATATTTGTTTGCATCTGATTTATATTTCCCAAAAAATTGCATATTGTCCATGATTGATCATCAATATAAATATTAAAAAGTCCATAGTTTAAGTGCCAGATCGATATGATTCAGAAATAGAAAAAAAACTAAACTGTAAACTATTAAAAAACTAGAAAACTTTTTTAAAACCATACAATACAAACAATTTAATAGCCAGAAGATGTAAAAAGACAAAACATAACAGGGGAACATTATCATAACTAAACCAGATGTCGCATTGTGCAACAAATGCAAGAGGATCGAGGCCTCAAGCATAATGCATTACAACACTGCTTTTTAATATGGTACCAGATCATAATATACACACACATATTATTGCAGTATACTAATGTTATATTTTGTACTCACAGTGTTCAATGTTCCAAAGAAGCGGAAAAGGATGAATCGCGTGGAGGTGGCGACCAAAGCCATGACGGCCGTCATGTTCGAACAACTAGCAGAGATGGACCAGAACATGAAGTGCACAGATGATAAGCGCATAGAACGCTACTTTGAACATGAACGGCAACTGCAACACACTTTCCTGGAAAGGATGACAGCCCAAAGCTGTTAAAAAACCCATGACGGCCGTCATGTTCCAACAACTAGCAGAGATGGACCAGAACATGCAGTGCACAGATGATAAGCGCATAGAACGCTACTTTGAACATGAACAGCAACTGCAACGCACTTTCCTGGAAAGGTTGACAGCCCTAAGCCGTGAAAACATTGAAGCCAACATGCAAATGATGCGGGAAACCCAAGAGGCAAACATGTGCGTGATGTGTGAGATGATACAGGCAATAAAGTCGAAACACCAACCCTCGCCTCCACCTCCGCCATCATGGAACTATCAGGAAGGGGACTATGCTGCACATAGAGGCAATATATTTCCTGCACATGATACCCCATTTTCCGGTGCTTAACCCACAATGGCGTCAACCCCACAACCCATACCACGACGTCATTTTTCTGGTGCACCAAATACTGGCCATCAACCGCAGCAGCCACCCAATATACCACCCCAAGATAATATAACAGTGTCCTCTTATTGCCAATTGTAAACGCATTATGTGTTTTGTTTAAATGTTGTAAATTTAAATGTTAAACCTGTTACTATGGTTGTATGTTTTGCACTTTTATATTGTGTCTTTATAAACAATAAACAAAAAAGGCAGGCTACTATTTTTATATTGTGTATTTTTTTTTTAACTAAAAATTGCTTTAGCTAAGATCACACATTAGCTAAGGTTTGATATCAAAGTGTCTTGAATAAAAACACTTTTGAACAAAACAAATGTCTTTTTATTAAACGAACATTAAACAAGGGAAAAAAGGTTCGAGGAAATGGTTTCATTAAACGCCGCCATCGTCCTTTTAAACGCCCAAACGCATTCTCCACCACCATCGTAGCAGAGCTTAGTATGCGCGAAAAACTAACTTGTTCCGGACAGAGTTGATGATGCTGAGTGTAGCCCTTCATAAGCCATCTTCATAACGGGTAGGCAGCATCTCCAGTGATATGCACAGGGATCTCTAAACTGTTGACAGTTATTGACTTCTGCAAAGCAATAAAACAAGAGTTAGTATGAATCAAGTGTTGTCAACATGTTATACAACAGCTACAGTCTATACAAAATCAGAACAGGCAATATATTACCATTTTACATTGTGCATAATAATTACAGCATCATCAGTTAGTACAAGTGGAAATAGTCTGTATCCATCTAACATTATGGGGTCACAATAGGACCTGCGCCTTAATATTCCTTCATGTTAAATCCTGTAATAAATTAGCATTTACAAACACAAGAACTCTTGCAAAAAAAATCAATTTACCTCTCTCGGAAACAGGTATCCTTCTCTTTCCTCCTCTGCCAGATGGTAAAGGTCAGAATTGGCCAAAACACGGGCATCATGGGAGCGTCCCAGCCAGCCAATGAAAACATCTGTGAAACTAGGGAGGACAATACCTTTAGAATTCTTGTACATTTACAATGTAAACTTTATAGGCAAAAATGCAATAACATAAAAGGCTTACCAATAATTGTGATCCACAACAGCTTGTAGAATTACCGAATGCCAGCCTTTACGATTATGGTAATCCGCGGGGTTCTGTGTCAGGGCTATGATGGGGATGTGTGTCCCGTCAATGGCTCCAGCACATTGTGGATAACCACATTTCAAGAAGCCGGCTACTGTTTCATCCAGACGCTGTCCATGAGGCAAACAGAAGAAGCGATGGTACTGTTCTTGGAGCAATGTCTCCATTACTTTACCCACAAGCTTGCACACGCCAAACAGGGGTGCGATGGTCCGGTACTTGCCAGCGGTAGCATACCACCACAACACTATGGCAAGCCTCCTTCATGGTGGGATGGGAACCCAGAATTTCGTGCGCTGTCTGTACAATGCAGGGGAAATCAGGTCCAACACATAGTGAAAGGTCCCACGTGACATACAAAATTGCACCATCCACTGCTGGTCTTCAAAAGCTTCCACAGTCGCCCAGAAAGCTTCACCGTGACCACGGCCTCTGGCCCACAAACTTCGCTCTGTCAGGGTGCTGAACCTCAAGATTGACATAAGGCTGGACCTAATGTACCTCCTCATCCTGCGCAAATATTGAAGACGAGCGTTCTGTCTCCACCAAAAATAACGCCCTTCTCCTCTCCAATATACACTGTAACATCTGCCACAGTGTCAGCATTTGCAGAAAGCTAAAATTGTCAGGGTCACTGAGCTGCTGCTCGTTAGCCATCATGAAAGTAAATGGAAATAAAATGGCCACTGCCTGCTGACATCATCAGTCTGTGCAAGGGTAATGTCCCCTTTAAATGAGCTCATTTATCCTAGCCAATACCCTTTTTTGGGTGATTGACAGTTTAATGCAGGCAGACCCGAGTAGTTTGGTGGTAATGTGAAAGGGACAGACCCAGGTTTTTGGTGGACTTATAATGCGGTTATGAGAAACACGGCACTGTTCCCAGAAAAGTCCCGGGTACAAAATCACGAGTTTTTCAAAGGTGGTGATGTGAAAGCGGTATAATACTGGAAAAGAGTCAGGCTGTGCAGTTTAAGTTCAATAGAATGTTTTCTGAGCTTCAAAAGGGTCCTGATAGATTTCCTGTGGAGAGTCAGTATCAAAGGGCAATTTGCCAATGTCCGTGAATAGAATACCTGCTACCTCATCTTCTGTATAATGTTTGGTGCCACTGTAGCCTATAAATAGCAATAACAACAGCAACAAAGAGAAAAAAAAACAGAAAAGGCAATATAAACATATCTAGCAATAATAATAATAACTGGAAGAATAGGAGATTCATAATGCAATCTCTCAGAGCAATGTATGCAAATGCTAGGAGTTTAGGAAATAAAATCCCTGAACTAATTGCAATAATGGCTAGGGATAATCTGGATTTTGTGGGAATCACGGAATCCTGGTGTAAAGAAAATCATGACTGGGACCTAGCTATACCAGGATATAATTTATTTAGGAAGGATAGAGTAGGAAAAATTGGAGGAGGCATATTAATGTATGTGAAGGAAGGGTTAAATTCAACTTTAATAGGGAGTATTGGAGAAAAATCTGAGGAACTTTGGGTAACCATTGAAACCCAGGGGGTTATTCTTCATACTGGAGTGATATATAGGCCACCAGGACAAAATGAGGAAATGGACAATGTCCTATTGCAAGACATTGCTAAAATAGCATTTAAAGGGGAAGTAATAATAATAATAATGGGAGATTTTAAAATACCTGATGTAAACTGGGGTGAGTCTTCAGCAAACTCCACTTGAAGTGGGGACATTTTAATTTCATTACAGGGAGCGTCCCTCAAGCAACTGGTGAGAGAGCCCACTCACAAAGAGGTCATCTTAGACTTGGTACTTACAAATGGTGACAGAATCTCAGAAGTAAGTGTGGGTGAGAACCTAGGATCCAGTGATCATCAAGCAGTATGGTTTAGTATAATGACTGAGAGAGACACGTTCCACACAAAGACAAGGGTGCTAGATTTTAGGAAGGTGGATTTTGTGAGAATGGGGAAATGTGTAAGTGATTCTATGGCAGAGTGGAGGCACATGAAAGGAGTACCGGAGCAGTGGGGAAATTTAAAAGATGCATTATTAACAGCAACAGACCTTTGTATAAAAAAGGTTTTGAAAAACCGCAGAAAAGGAAATGTCATTTACAAAAGAGGTAGCAAGTATAGTGAAAACAAAAAGTAATGGCCTTTCGGAATTATAAGCAAACTCGAAATAATGATGACAGGGAGGAGTATTTTGCAAAGCAGAAGGAGACTAAAAAGGTTATCAGGGCAGCAAAAGCGCAAACTGAGGAAAAACTGTCCCACTTAGTTCGAAAAGGGGACAAAAGCTTTTTTCTGGAAATACAAATGAAAGGCGAAAAACTAAAGAGGGTATAGTAAGGCTCAAAACTGAGAGTGGGAAAAGCAAAGACTACCTAGTGAGAATTTTTTTGGGAGGACTGAAAACTGTCATATATTTCTTTTGGGAAAAATATCTAAGATTGCAGCACTGTTCAGAGGTGAAACGATTATTGCATTTCAGTGGTTGAGATCTACCTTTTAGGTTGATCGGTTTAAAGGGAAAGTGGTTTTACCCCTTGTGTCACCTCCCTGTCGCACCAAATCAAGGTTCTGATTACATACAGCAAATGTAGTCCCTCTGCATAAAAGTGCCAGTAGAGAAGAAGCGGCAAACTACCGACCAGTGAGTCTAACATCAGTAGTAGGGAAATTGATGGAAACACTGTTAAACAAATTGTACAGTATCTTAAATCAAGTAACTTACAGCATCCCAAGCAGCATGGATTCACTGGGGGAAGATCATGTCAAACAAATCTTATTTAATTTTTTGACTGGGTCAGTAAAGTATTAGAAAAAGGGGGAGCAGTAGACAAAGCTTAACTAGACTTTAGTAAGGCTTTTGACACTGTGCCATATCGCAGACTGTTAAATAAACTGGAAGCTTTGGAATTAGACTTAAATTGTTGTGTGGATACAATCTTGGTTATAGGATAGACAGCAGAGGGTTGTAGTAAATGGAATCCCTTCTGGGCATGGTAAGGTAACCAGTGGAGTACCCCAGGGTTCTGCATTTGGACCAGTGCTATTTAATATCTTTATAGATGATATTGCCTGTGGTATCGAGGGAAAAATATGCCTTTTTGCAGATGACACAAATATATGTAACAGGGTAGCAAGCCCAGCGACGGGGGTGGACTAGGGGGACAGCTGTGACGGGCCTCGAGCATCAGAGGGGCCCCCAGCACAGTTTTCCACTGACAGCCTGTGTCAGTGGAGAACAGCTTTACCTATCAGTCATCCGGCAGCCAGGATGACTCATGTAGACAATGCTAGAGGAACTTCCTCCCCTCACAGTGTGTTGTGATATCTTTCTGCATCGCTGGACTGCCGAAGACTGGACTCTAAGGTAAGGGGGCAGGGTGGGATCCACCATGGAGCAACTGGGGCAGCAGCCCTGGGGCCCCAACACACATGAGGATCCCCACAAACAGTCGCCACACCACAGACTTTCCTCTGCAAAGGATGTCAGTCACTGATATCCTCCTTCCTTAGTGCACAGGAACTTGTTGCTGGACAGAATTGACATTGTCCTAATGGTTAAATAAAATCACTTAAACAGACAGTAGACATTTAACTAAGTGAAGACCAGAATCCCGCCGTGCAGTGATGTCATCATGGCGTTATTTTCTCCACCTCCCAGTGTGATGGTGATTTGAAGTCCTTGCAGCATTTGGAGAATTAAAGTAAGTGAAAAGGGAGGATGTAAAAATGAGATGAGGGGAGATGAGTTAAAGAAATTAACAGTAGAATAGTACTGTTAATTTCTTTAACTTGAGAGCGCCCTCTACTGGTGGGAGGTTAGTAAGACTTCTTCGTGATCAAGGCGAGGAGCTGTCGTCGTCCTCTGCAGGGATGAAGACGTCGAAAGAATAAAGAAGAAGACTTCAGATAAATGAAAATTGAAGGCTCCCAAGATCCGGACAGCTAATGGTGAGTTGTAAAAAAATGTTTTTATTTTTATACACATGTCACACTTTATTTGATACACTTAGATTAGGAGAGATGATTAGATTAGGTAAGTGCATACACGTAGGGGTTAATGTTAGCTAGGATGACTATTTTATTTACATATGTAACACTTTATTTAATTTTTTAAAGGGTTCATTTATTTGTTTATTTTTTTATTTTTTTTACACACAC